>PVIA01013747.1:0-30513 GCA_004024845.1 Tonatia bakeri
GGCCGATCACCCTCCGCGGGAACCCAGCTCCTTGCCGCCCCGTCCGCCTCAGGGGCCTGGTCTCGGAGGCCCCTAGGAGACAGCTGAGTCTGGCATTCTTCTTCCTGTCGTCATGTTTCTTCTGAATTTTCCTTGATCCCTTTTGGTTGAAAACCTCTTCCACCTCGGGGACCAGCTCAGCCCCTTCCTGCGCCCCAGGGCCGTGCGCTGTGGGACTCGCCCCTGGCCCCTCAGCAGGACGGTGCTCTCGCTGTCGGCGAGCACCGTGCAGCTTTCTGCCAGGGCCTGGTGGGGACCGGTCCGTGGTGGGACGCACCTAGGCCAACACCGGCAGTCCTCGCTCTGAGCCCAGGAGACGTCCCCAGGATCAGCCTCGGGGCTCGGTGCTGCTCGTTGCCAGCCGCCCGTGGACTGGGGGCCATCGTGGTGCTGGCCACAGGGCGACCCAGCTCAGAGTTTGCTCCTTGTTGGGGGGGCTTCCCTGGGCCCCGGTCTGGTGGCTCGTGTGCCAGTTGTCCCTAGAGAGACGCCTTGGCTCCTTGTTGGCTGGGAAGAGCTTGAGGGCATTTTTGTGATGCTGTTGCATGTGAAGGGAAGTTTGTCCGGATATAAAATTCTAGGTGGAGCCCTGGCCGGGTGGCTCAACTGGTTGGAGCACCATCCCATAAGCCAAAAATTGGTGGGTTGGGCCCTGGGTGGGGCACATACAAGGGGCACTGCATCGTTGTTTCTCTGCCACGTCCACGCTCTCTCTCCCCCCTTCCGTTCTCTCTAAAATCAATAAATACATCCTCGGAGGAGGATTAAAAAGTATAGATATAATTCTACATGGAAAGTTCTTTTCCTTTAATATATAAAGTATCCTATTGTCTTTTTGAGTCCATTGCTGTTGCTGAGAAACCTGATTTCGACCTGCTTTCTTTCTGGGTGATCTGCTCTTTCTCTCTGAAGCTCTTTGGATGTCCTCTGTGTCTTTAATACTCCGAAGGGGAATGTCACCTGTCTAGGTGTGGCTGCCCTTACTTCCTGTTAGACACACACACACTGAGACCTTTCCATGTGAAGTCTCCTGGCTTTCTTCAAATCTGGAAATTCACCTTCATTGTTTCTTCAAGTATCTTCTCCCTGCACCCCTCATAGCTGAATGTTGACCCCGACCCCCGCACCGCTCCTGGGTTTTCCCTCTGGGTCCTTTCCCGCTGTCTTTGAGGGGGGGGGGGTGGTGGTGGTGGTGGTGGCTGAACAGCAACCCTGTAGCTGGCTGGTCTCCAGCTGGGTCAGTATTCATGCTCATCTCACTGGTTGTGTTTTTTCCTTGCAAGCATCACATTCTCCACAATTTACTTACACGTACGTCCCCTTTTGGTTCTTTACAAAAGAACCGAATTGCTGCTTCACACTGCTAACATGCCCCTGTTCCTGAGGCATTCCATGTCTGTCTGCCCCCAAGGCTCGTTCTGGTGCCTGCGGTGGGGCTGGCTGGCTGTCACAGAGCCCTCTGGTGTGGAGGCAGTTGGCCTGTGACCTCACATCCCCCCAGGGGCTGGCTTCCTATTGCTTGGGGGCAGCTAAAGGGCAGGCCCTGCCCAGTGAGTTGAGACAGGAGGCTGAGCCCCTGATGAGGTTGAGCCCCCCTGGCCCTTGCACTGGACGCTCCGTGGCTCGGCCCTCACTTCCAGCCCCAGGAGGGCCAGCAGGAGGAGGGGTGGGATCTTGAGGCTTGGAAGGGAGGGGAGGGGGGGGGCGGTCAGTATTTCCTCTCTGGTTTTCCCGCTGCTGCTGTATTTCCTTTGACACCTGTGGCCTGGACTTCACAGCCTGTGACCCTCCCTGGCCACCCCTGGAACCCAGTCCCCTCCCTCACACGGTTCAGGGCTGCCACAGCCTTCCCCTAGGCTTGGTACAGCCTCAAGGCCGACAGGGAAGGTAGTGGCCCTGGCAAGTGTCACCTGCCCCAAACTCTCCAGCCCCCAGGTCTCAGGGCAGCTCCTATTCCTTGACCCGAGGCCCTGCCCATCTCTTTGGCCGCTGTCCAGGTTCTCCTCCCAGGTCACACGGGCAAGATGGGCGCAGACCATACTCTCTTGGCACGCTGGACCACCAGTGGCGCTGCCTCAGTCTGTGCTTCTTACAGCTCCTGCCGCTGGATGGGGAATTCGTCCTGGCCTCGGGAGCAGGATTTAGCGCTGCAGACCTCCGCTCGGACTCAGCCTGCAGGGAAGGTGAGGGGGCAGGACAGGGGGCGTGGCCTTGAGGAAAGAGCTTGATCCTCATTGGAGTGTAATGGGAGGAGGGGCATGGGGGTGTCCTGAAGGCAGGGCGGGGCAAAGGGCGGGTTCAGGGGGCGGGGCCTGTACGAAGGGTATTATCCAGATTGGTCTTGAGTGGCAGCTGTCCGGGTTGACGGGCGTGTCTAGGGACGGGTCCTGTGGGGGGCTGTTGGTGAAGGGCCGGGTTGGAGGGCTGTTCCTAGCGGGGCTCAGGGACGCGCGCCCACCTGCCCGCCAGGCGCTCCTGCGCTCTTCCTCGACCCCGACCGCTTCTCGTGGCACGACCCACGCTTGTGGCGCTCCAGGGACTTGACGCACGGCCTCTTCTCGGTGGACGCGGAACGCGTGCCCTGCCACCACGACGACGTCGTCTTCCCGCCCGACCGCTCTTTCCGCGTGGGCCTCGGTCCGGGCGCCCGCACCCTGCGCGTGCGTAGCGTCTGGGCTCTGGGCCAGGTGAGCGGGGCGCTCGGGGGAGGGGCAGAGGCTCAGGGCTCCGGGGCTGCGGCCCCTGGCAGGGCCCCTGCCTGGCTCGCCTCCCACTCCGGTCTTCTGGACATGTGGGTTGCGAGCGCTGAGATGTTGTCGCCTCCGGGCTGGCTCTGCTGGTGACCCGGCCAACGCAGAAGTTCACACGCGATGGGGACCTGGCTGCTTTCCTGACGTCTCGCGCTGGCCGCCTGCGCTTCCACGGGCCCGGCGCTCTGAGCATGGAGCCCGAGGCTTGTGCAGACCCGTCGGGCTGCGTCTGCGGCAACACCGAGGTGAGCGCGGCCCGTGGCGGAGCGGCAGGGGCTCCGCGCCGGGACGGCGCTGGGCCGGGGCGCGCAGGTCTGCCCCTCGCCCTCTCCGCTCCAACCCCGCTTCCTGCCTCCAGGTGCAGCCATGGATCTGCAGGGCCCTGCTCCAGCCCCTGGGCGGCCACTGTCCCCCGGCCGCCTGCCACGATGCCCTCCGGCCTGAGGGGCAGTGCTGCGACCTCTGCGGTGAGCGTCCCCGCCCGGCCTCTGCCTGCCGGGACGGCTTGGCCACCCAGGGTCAGTCTACCTATGGGTCCTGGGCTCGCTGCTGCTGAACCCTGCCCTCCTGTCGCAGGAGCGATCGTGTCGCTGACCCACGGCCCCGCCTTTGACCTGGAGCAGTACCGAGCGCGGCTGCAGCACGACTTCCTGACCTTGGTAATGGGGTCACGCCCCTGCCCCAGCCCCACCACTCCGCCTCCTCATGGACTCGTCCACTCTTCGCCCACCTGTCCACCGTGTGTCCCTACCCGTAACGTCCCTGCGGGTCCCAGGGGCGGAGTCCCTGGGCTAACCCTGTCCCCCTCCCCAGCCCCAGTACCAGGAGCTACAGGTAGCCGTGTCCAAGGTGCCGCGTCCGCCCCAGCCCGGCGAGGCCACAGGCACGGGGGCCGACACGGAGATCCAGGTAGTGCTGGTGGAGACCGGGCCTCACTCAGGCGGCGCTGGGCAGCTGGCCCGGGCCCTCCTGGCGGACGTCGCCGAACACGGTAACCGCGGGCGCCCCTCCTGGCCCCTAGCCCGGTCCCACGCGCCTCGCCCCGCCCGTGGGAGACTGAGCCCCGCCCTGCGTTGCAGGAGAGTCTCTCGGGGTCTTGGCGGCGACCGTCCGGGAGTCGGGTGCGCCCGTCGGGGGCGGTTCGGCGGCGGGTCTGCAGCAGCCGGGGTCGCGAGCGGGGCTGGCGGGCGGTTTGACAGCCGCGCTGTTCCTGTTGCTACTGGTGCTGCCGGCAGGGGCGCTGTGGCTGCACCGCACAGGGCGGCTCAGGTACCCGCGCCGGACTCGGGTGGGCGGGGCCAGAGCGGAAGGCGGGGCCTCGTGTGCGCTGTAAAAGCAGGCGGCGGGTCCTCGGGTACGCAGGGCAGGTGGCGGGGTTCCGGCACGCGAGGCGGGGCCTCAGCTGTGCGGGGTCAGGGCTGGAGGCGGGACCTCACGTGTGCCGTGTAAAAGGAGGAGGCGGGGCCGCAGGTTTGCGGAGCAGGAAGCGGGAGCTCACGGGACTTCCCATCCCCAGGTGGAGGAGGCGCGACCCCGCGGCCGAGCCGCCCCTGGGCTTCCCCAACCCGGTGTTCGGCGCGGAAAGCTCCGTGGAGCAGGTGAGTGGCTGCGGCGCTGGGGTGTGGGCCTCCCCGTGCCCGAAGCCCCCTGACTCTGCGTCCCTGCAGCCCCCAGCCCCGAAGGCGGATGCCGGGAGCACCAGCCAGAGCTACTTCGTTAACCCGCTCTTTTCCGAGGCGGAGGCCTGAGCGTGTGGTTCCCAACTTGCGGGATTCCGTTCCCTTCAGCCAAGCACAGGGAGACCTTTCCCAATAAAGGCGTTTCCTGCCACTGCCTTCCTCGGACACAGTGACTGTTGCGCCGCCACCCCTGTGCCCCTGCCCCGTGGGAGTTGAGGCGGAGGGGTGGTCCTTAGAGCCCGTGCCTGCGGGCCGGCTGGCCCCGCCAAGGGCAGCCCTCCGGGCACCCCCGTGGGTGGCCAGGGGCTTCCCGTCAACGACGTTGCTCCCGCACCTGGGCAGGTTGTGCTCTTGGTGCTGGAGGGGCCCATGGGAGGAGCCAGCGCCATCGAAGCCGCTGCGCAGGAACAGCACCAGGGTGGACGCGGACGCCCATCAGCCTGCACCGCCCAGAGGCCGGGGCCCAGGACACCTCCTGCAGGGACAGGGTGGGGGGATCCCTTCCTCTGATGGGGCCAGGGAACCTGAGTGCCAGGCTTGCCCCCCTCCTGCCCCCCTCTCCCACCCATATAGTGAGGGCAGCTCAGAGGCCACTCGTCAGCGTAGCACGAGGCTGTGTGCGTGTGAGATGGCTCCACCGAGTGGCCTTTCTGTGGAACCAGCGCCTGGGGCTGGAAACACCCCCTTCCACCGGCCGCTCTCTTCAGACCCTGGATTAGATCCTTCCTGTGGTGCTGTGCTGCTTTCCAGGCGTGGACTCCACCGTGCCTTGTGCTCCAGCAGCTAATAGCTCACTTTTTTTTTTTTTAATGGCATTTGGTGCCTGTTTCAGACCTGTGATGGGCACTGTGGTCCATGTGGCACAGACGGCAACCTGGGGGCTGAGATCTGACCCGTCTGACCAGAAGCCTGGCTGCCCACTGCCCCTCCCAGCTGCTTGCCAGCACGGTCCCTGCTTATTCCTCCGTTTCCCCAGCTGCTGTGATTTCGCTGGTTTCTGAAAGGCCCCGCCTGTGCCTGGCATGCGCAGCCCCCGCAGCTCCCACAGCTCCCACAACTCCCACACCTGGGGCGGCTGCAGTCCCCTTGCCTGGACAGTGGGGGCAGACGGGACGGGAACCCCTCTGGGTGGAACTCTGCAGCCAGTGTGTCCTGTACCTTCCCCATGGTGACCGCGGAGACGCCAGTGAGCCGGGCCTGGGTCTTCAGTGACCACACTGGTAGGTGGCTGGCGACGGTGAGGGATGACACAGGAGCTCCGGGCTGTGGCCCACCCTCTAGCAGGCCCTGTCACTGCCGGCATCTTACCAGACACACACAGAGGGGCTCAACACGGCTGGGACAGCCCTGCCTGATGGGGAAAAGCACCCATCAGGGCCAGAGCCCCAGCGTGGCTGCCCACCCGGCCAGCATCCCTTGAGTGCCCCCGAGGAACTCTGGCCTGCCCCCTGGAGCGGCTGTGGGCCAGCATGCATGCAGGGGAACAGGGTGCCCTGCTGTTCTGGACTGCAAGCTGTCCCCACACAGCTGCCCCCCAGGGGGGGCCCCCCCACACTGCCTTGATAGGAGACAGGTCCTGCTCCGAGGCCAGTCCAGCCCCGTGGGCACAAGTGCCTTTTGTGTGATCCCTGAGGAAATGCCCCAAAGGGCTCTCACTGCCTTTGGGGCCATTTCCAGCACAAGGCATGCTGGGCATGTCCAGACACAGGTGACAGGTCATTCTATTCAGACAAACCACTGGGAACTTTAAAACTGCCATCTTATGCTTTATTGACAGGTAAATTGTTCAAAAATGTTCTCATGATTCAATAATTACCAAGACTCAGACTTACATTAAAAAAGTAAAAACCAGACCCCCCAGCAGGTGCCAGCCCCCACAGAAGGCCAGGGGCGGGGCGGGGCGTGCGGTGCCCACTCGCAGGCCGGTGGTGTCCGCCACTCAGTGCCTACGGCAGTGAGGCCACATCTCCTGAAGCATCTCTGAGGATGCTGACCAGTGGGGCAGCAGAGGGCAGCCCGTCCTGGGCTGACGAGCTATGTGCTGGCCAGGTGACCACAAGCCTTTGAGGGACAGGCTACAGGCCCGACTGCTCCCACGAGACACAGGGAGGGCGAGTGTGCACCCGGGTGCTGTACGAGGGACGGTGTGCGGGGTGTTTGCAAGTCCACATGACCCAGGCGGGCCCTGATCTCGGGCTCCATGCAGGGGGCTGGGTGGCGGGGCGTCCTGGCTGCACCAGGACACCCCACTTTCATGGAGGAGGCGGAGCTGGGAAACGAGCGGGAAACAGCACAGCCGACTTCACAGTAGTAGATACTAGTGACGCTCCGTGGTTGTGACTGGGGAGGGACTCACACAGGGGACCCAGGGCAAGGTGGGCGTTGCTCACAAGGGACCTGTGTCCATGCCCAATGGAGTGAGTCCACTAACCTCCACTGGCTTGTCTGCAGAACCCTAGCCACACTGGACGAGACAACTTCCTCCTCTCTTCCCATGGGCTGAGCAGAGTCTCGGGAGAGGGACGGGCTGCTGGGCGGGCTGCTGCGCCGCAGTTGCTGGGGTTTCTGAGCAGGTGGCCGCAGCGGGCAGCGGGCCCCTGCGCAGCTGGTCTGGGCACAGAGGCTGCGCTGGTCCTTCGAGTGCAAAGGGAATGGTGCCGCCTCAAAGCTGTGCGGACGAAGGGTCTGGTCTAGTGCCCTGAACAACGTGGCATCAAACTGATCGTGTTGTAATAAAGATTTTCTTCATCTCCTGTCTACACACTGACTCTATGTCTCCCAGGATGACACCGGAGGGTCAGTGCGCTTGGCATCGGCACTGGGGCCGCTCCCGGCTCCCCGCCACACTGGCGTCAGGTGTCTCGGGCTGGCTCCTGTGGGGAGCATTGGGGCTCAGCGGGACGCTGGGGTTGGAGCTGTGGGAAGGGGTTGAGTGCTTGGTGGAGTCTGAATCGGGCTGTTGACAGAAAGGGGACAGCGTGAGCCCCCGCACCCTGGGCCTGCGCTGCGGCGGCGGGCCACCCGGCCCAACTTGAAGGTTTGTGGGGGACAGAGCTGGCCACTGCTTTCTCCTCGGACAAGGACTTGAATACACATTCCTCCGAGTAGCCCCCAAGCACATGGGAAAGATGCTCGACACCAGTAACCACTGGGGAAACGCACCCCAAACAACAGTGAGACAGGACGGCTATCAAAACAGGGAAATCTCAGGTCTCGGTGAAGGTGCAGAGAGATGACCCGTGTGCACTGCCGGTGGGAACGCAGCCCGGGGCGGCCACCGTGGGAAAGTTTGGCAGCTCCTCAAAAGTTAGAGTCGCCTTGTGACCCAGTGCTCCTGGGTGCACGCCCACCCAGGGAGTGACAATGGGCTCACACACACGTGCACATGCACACACACGCACACATGCATCCCTAGCAGCACTCTGTAGCAGCCAAGGGTGGAAGCAGCTCAGCCAGTGCGGCTGCAGACCGCCGAAGACACAGCGGGCGCCTTGTCCTGCAACAGATGGACAACCCAGAGGAACCCTGAGAACACGGCGCTTGGTGACAGGCCCCAGACACATGGGGCCCCACGCTGCATGCCTCCAGGCATGTGGAGGGCCCAGCACGGGCAGCTCCATGGAGAGGAAAGGCTGGTGAGCAGGGCAGGGGAGGGGGACAGATGAGAAACTCCTTGTGGGGGGGAAGGGGGGGCTTACTTTGGGGTGACGGGAGGGTTGTGCACTCGTCAGAGTTGGCAGCTGCACAACACTGAATGTACCCAATAGCCACCCAGCCTCACCCCCGAGGACCCCAGGTCCCTTGGGGGGGACTCCAGTGTAGGACGCATGACCCGAATCTCGAAACAAACCCAAACCCAGGAGCTGCTGCAGAGCAGCACTGTCGTCGTGCCGGACAGAGAGTGAGCCCATTCCGGGCGAGGGCCTAATGGGAGGGGCCTGCGCTGGGGGAGGGGGAGGTGTGGAGGGGCACCGTGGGGACGCCACACGGATGTGCACGCTGCTTGACAGTGCACGGGGCTGGCTCCCACTCAGAGGAAGGGCTCGATGCCAGTGACCTACTGCCAGTTTGGGAAGTGTGTGTGTGTGTGTGTGTGGGCGTGCAGTGCACACACTTGCTCTCACACACCTGCCTGTCTGTCCCTGGGGAGACAGGTGGCTGGAGAGAGGTGGGGGAGCTGCAGTTTACCCGACTCAGAAGTGAAACAAGCCTGACGGAGGGACGCTCTGCAAGAGAACTAGACTCTGCAGAACAAACTCAAAGCCACGGACAGACAGGGGCCGGACAGGCTGACGACGGGGACATGGGGCCGAGCGTGGGCTGAGCCTTGCCTGAGCTCTGGGCCGAGCACTCCAGGGACACCCCCAGGACGTGGGGCTGGACGGGACGCCCAGGGGATGGGGGAGGCATGAGGCGCGCCACCTCGCTCTCGGGGGCACACGGGTCAGTGATGCTTACTGGGGTCATTCACTCATTCTCGTAACTTTCTTGGCATTGTGGGAATTTTCAAAGTGGACTGTTGAAGGTAAAACAGTAAAAAAGCAAATAACAAAACAAGACCTCCCTCTAAAGTCACCGAAGGCCACGACCGAGGCAGGAGAGAAACCCCACACCCCAGGGACAGCGCAGCCCGGGAGCGTGGGCCACCTCGGTCACCAGCACGATGTCCGCAGACCGAATGCATCTGTGGGCTACGTGGGGACAGGGCCCTGACCGCAGAGGTCTGGTTCCCAGGAGATCACGCTGACAGTGGCAGCAGCATGGGGGACAGGGGATAAGTCACCTTGGAAATGTCGGAGAGCATCTGACACCCACCGCCACTTTCTCATGGAAGCTGTCCTTACGCCAGGAAGGGACGACGCTGCCTCAGCGGGTGATGGAGACGCGGGCAGGGACCCCGGCCTGCATGTGTGGGACAGGCCCGTGCACACACTCACACCCTCACACTGCAAGTTGCACACTCTCACATGTTTCCGTGGTAAGATGCCGAACAGTAACGAAAACTCTGCCACGCTCTCAAACGGATCTCATGAGAACTGTGGCTCAGCTGAGCTGGGAGAGACGGGCAGGCTAGACCACTCGAAAATGAAACATTTTTGTGAGACAGGACTCCCCCAGAACTAAAGGATCAAAGACAAGTGGTGCAGGGAAGAGCATTTGCAGCAGACAACAACCAGGCCTCAGTTTCCGTGAATCAAGAGAAAACAGACTCAGCAGTCAGGTGGGTGAGCAGGGGAGGCTGGGCCACAGAGGGAGATGCAGCTGGTCACGCTGGAAGGCGGGGGGCAGGGCCCAGGACGAGCTGGGCGGCACACAACCCCAGCAGTGCTGGAGCGCGCTTTGGGGCGCAGCGGGCAGGGTGTGCGGCTCTGTGCCTCCCCTGCACGGTCCCCGAGGGCATAAAGACCTGCGCCGTGTTCCCGCTGCCCTCGGTGTTGAGTGCCCCCCATGTCACGGCCGCACAGGCAGCAGTGCTCTCGCCCCATCTCACTGGGGGGCGTCTGGAGAGCTGCGCCTCACCGTGCACAAGTGCAAAGTCTGGGACACGCGAAGGAAACCCTGAGGCCCTGAGGCCCCCAGCTGGGGCCCTGAGCAGCCATCAGAGGCGGTGGCAGCCTGGGAAAGGCTCTCCAAGGTGCAGGATGCTACCATCTGTGTCACAAGGGTCTCGAGTCCGGCCTGTGCCACCTAAGTCCATGAACTGCACAGAGGAGCCTGAGGGAGAGCCGGCTGGATGTTCTCAGGACGGCGCTTGTTCTCAGCTGCACAGTGACGCCCCGTGGTTGGCGCCCGGGTGGGCCGGCCTCCACACAGCCACGGCTGGAGCCAGGGGGCAGAGGACACGGGGACTCGGGAGCAGAGCCTCAAAGAAGGCCCAGCCAAGGGACTGGGCCTCTCCCTGGGGGCAGACAGTCACGCCTCTGTGCCCCCGGGGTTCAGGACTGGAGCCCGCCCTGCCCTACCCTCCCTTGGCACAGCCCAGCCACGGTGCCGACCTCCGGACAGGCTGATGCCGATGGTCCAGGGCCCGTGTTGCTGGGCTGCACTGCCTTCCGTGGGAGGTGACTCGGCTGAACCCCCACCCCGCCCTGGGCCCCACGAGGTCACTCCAGGGGAGGCAAAGTATCTTCCAAAAGAAGTGACCACTGAGATTCTCCCCCCTGGGGGCCGCAGCCCCTCACTAGGCAGGCCTTACCTCCTTGTAGAAGTCCTGGTCAGGGTTGGACATGCTTCTCAGGGGCCCCGCCACGCTGGGCTCAGACCCACCTAGGGCACAAGGACACCCGCGTCTCAGGGAAAGGAGTCGAAGCTGAAGGGCAAGCCCAGAGCCCCCACCACCCAGCCCCTGCCCCCCCCTGCCCCCCAGTACCTGACGAAGGCCACGAGACATAGGGCTTGTTCTTGGGCACAGGCTGCCGGGCCAGGCCGGGGGCAGTGGGGCTGGGCCTCTCCTCCTGGGCTGGGGGCACTGCGCTCTGGGCAGAGAAGACAGCATGAGAATGCAGGCTGGCTGCCTGCTCTGCAGCCCCCCACCCCCTGCCCTGCTCCACAGCTGGGCCGGGAAGGCTCTCCCAGTGACATCAGCTATGTCTTGAGCCAAGAATTGGCAACAGTAATTTTAGAGCAAGTTGAATCCTACAGAAAACCCATTTTTTAGAGTAAAAAAAAAGTTGCCTGCTCACACTAAAATATTTAGAAAAACTTTTCAGAAATTTTACTTATTTTTAGAGGGAGGGGAAGGGAGAAAGACGGAAAACATCACTGTGTGGTTGCCTCTTGTGCAGCCCCAACTGGGGACCTGGCCCGCAACCCAGGCATGTACCCTGACTGGGAATCGAACCGGTGACCCTTTGGTTCACAGGCTGGAACTCAGTCCACTGAGCCACACCAGCCAGGGCTGGAAATTGTTTTTGACGTTGGTTTTGTCATGAAGCACTAGCAGTCACTGAACAGTGTCAGGGCCCAGCGGTAGGCACTCCCACAGAAGCGCAGAAGCGGCAGGCTGGGGGAAGGCCCCCATGCGGGGTGCTGCGGGCCTGCTCAGAGTGCCTGGGCTGCTGGCGGGGGGGGGGCAGCCCCTGCACACCCCAGACAGAGCCCCGCCCTGCCGAGGGGGTGAGGGGTTGGGGTGGGTGTCCCGGGGGGCTCACCAGAGGCAGGTCCATGAACACCTGCATGCCGTCACCCGGGCCCATGTGGGCCACGTGGTTGAAGTTGGTCAGGTTGGATATCATCCGGGATCTCAGTTCTGGGTCTCTGAGCATCTCCCTGGGGAAGGAAGGCGTCTGGGCCCGGACATTGGGCTGCCCCCAGCAAGGCCGCTGTGCCAGCGCTTACCCCCGCTGCTGCAGCCGCTCCTCCTCCGGCACCTTGAAGACGAACTGCCTCTTGCTCCTGGTCCGGAGCATCTGCTTCCTGCTGTTGTTGGAGGTGTCCGGCACGGTCAGCGCGCTCCTGCGGGAGTGAGGAAGGACGCCCTTGGTCATGTGGGGGCCCTTGTCGGGCTGTGCAGGGACAGGGGGTGGTCCCCGGAGGCCCTCCCGCCCCCTCCACCCTCAGAGAACGGCTCACCTGAGAACTTGCTCTTGAAGTAGATCAGGCGGGGAGGCTCGCAGTCCAGGAGGTTGAGGGTTCCTTCCAGGTTCAGCGGTCTGATCTGCAGTCACCACTCGGCCGGCACATGGCAGCAGGACGGAGCCGCCGTGGCCCGGCCTCACCCTGCGCAGGCCAATGGTCTGCACCCATTCCATGGTGTGCATGTTGAAGACATCCACGCTGTAGTCGCTGTACACCGTGATGTGGGAGGGGCTGCAGCCTGGCGCAGGCGGAGCAAAGCAAGGTGAGGAGGCAGCACGGCTGGGCCTGGCACCTTCCGCCCTGAGGGCAGCGGCCAGGCCCGCCACCCGGGCCTCCCAAGGGTGTGGGGGCCACACCGGCCTCGGCCCAGGTGGAGGCGGGGGCCGGCCGCAGACACCCCCCACACCTGCCCCAGAAGCTCCGACCAGCACAACCGAGCGTTAGTGCTTTCCCGCCGCTGCCCTGACCAGCAGCACTGCAAACACCGCAGCACGAACGAATGCTGGCAGTTCTCAGCCTCCCCACTTGGCTCTGTGTCACAACTACAGCCGCAGCTGCGACCTCGGGCTCAACAGGTGAGGCTCAGAGGGGGGCTGAGTGTCCTGTGTTGTGAAGTGAAATCCTTCTGTGAGAGATGCCAGAAAGTTGGGATTCTAGGTAAGTATTTAAACACAAAAACCACTGCTCACCTCTCCGGCAGCAGCCCTGCCCGCCACCCCCCCCCCCCCCCCCCCCCCCCCCCCCCCCCCCCCCCCCCCCCCCCCCAGGATGGCCAGGACATCGCCTGCTCTGACACAGGACAGGCAGGCCTAGGCCTGGAACAGCTCCTCCCTGCTCACTCTCACTGACAGCACCTGTCCTCTGTGACAGAAAAGCCACCCAGCGTACCAATGACAGAGCCTAAGGGCTATGGGCCCACCTGGCCTTTGAAGCTCAAGGGGGCACCCCCAGGTTTAAACAGCAGCAAAATGTCTGCAGAAAAAGCAGCAGGGGGGTCTGTGCCCCCCACGGCAGGAGGCACGCTGACCATACTCACATGCACCCTCGCCCACTGTCTCCAGCTTCACGCTGCAGTAGCAGAGCTATGGAGGGGGCCCCGGCTCACCCTGGTTCCCGGCCCCTCCACTCGCCCTGGTTCAAAGTAGGTCTTCACCAGGCCTCAGGCTACGGACCATAGACCAAGCCTCTCCAGGGCTGTTACATTCCAAAAGACCGGTGTGACGGCCCCTTCTTTTGGGGAGAAAAAGGACAGAGAACTAGGAAGCAGGCGGGATGCTAGCACTGGCCCCCAGGCCCTCTCAGAAGGGGCAGCACAGATGGACACGGGGCCGTCCTCTGGAGGGGCACGTGTGGCAATGTGACCGGAAACCCTCCTGGCGGGGCTCCAGGTGCAAGGAGCTGTGAGGACACCTTTGGGCTGTGAAGTGCTGAACTGAGACGTGCAGGCCAGAGACAGACGCGGATGGGAAAGCTGGCGTCAGCAGGGAGAGCAGGGGCCGTGGAGTCGGGGGCTCTGCAGTCAACCTCACTGCCCTGTGCTCACGCAGTCCCCTCACCTCTGTGGCCTGGCGTCCTTCTGGGGTCGTGACAGGGAGGCTGAGCATGCACAGGTACCCCGCTCACACTGGGTCGGCAGAGTCAGCGTACTAGCCCTAAGACCGACGGAACGGGGCCTTATGCACGTGGAGGGGACATGAGGTCATGAGGCAGAAGCCCAGCAGGGGGCACTGGGAGCCTGGGCCCTGCGGTCACGCTCTCTCTTTCTAGCAGTGGAAGGCCTGCTGGGTGGGGCCAGGTCGTTTTGAGGCTGTTTCTGCACGGACAGTGGGGTGCATACAGCAGGGAAGCAGCGGGGTATCACAGCAGTGGGCTCTGGCCTGCCCACACGGCCAAGCCCTGGCCATGAGCTGGCAAGTTGCCCTTGAGCCCCAATAGCCAATGGTGGGCGGCGCACCTCCCTGGCCTGGGTTCCTGGTCCCAATACCCTGGGGTCTCGGCCAGCCTGGCAAAGCCAGCGACGCAGGCAACAAAAGGGCTGTGCTTTTAGGTGATCAAGGAAAGATGGGACACCCACCTCCCACCTCCCACCTGTTACCCCACTGCTGCTGCCCCTGGTTCTGCCTGGCCCGCTGGGCGCTGCACTGCAGGGTCTTGGAGAAGTCAGAAGGCGGGCGGGGCACAGGGGGCCCAACTTGGGGACTCCGTGACTCCCGCCTGCACCTCCACACACACAGACAGCCACTTGCACTAAGTAGGCAGACTTCACTCTTTCCTGGAACAGCTCCTGCCTCTCAGGACAGCATCTGCCCCGGGGGATGTCAGCTCAGACACAGGTGCGCACTCCTGCTGCCCCCTGCACGCCTGCAGCTTTTGACCATGTGTGTTTGCAGATAACCACTGCGGGCAGGCAGGTGGAGAGAGGCCCGAGGCTCCTGCGAGCCCACCCAGGTGGCCGGAGACCCACCTGGGTGGCCTGAGACCTATGTCAGGACCACTCCCCGTGGCAGCGCCGCAGGGCCCACCCTCCTGGCGCCTCCCCTGCCCCCCTGCCCCCGGCCCTGAGGCCAAGGGAGTGGAGGCCGATGGGAGCAGGACTGGTGGGAGCAGGACCAGCACTTGCTGGTGGGCGAGGAGTGCAGCGGGGGGGGGAGGCAATAGAAAACATATACATACTACAGGCAACGGGCGCCGCAGGCCACATGAGCTCCTGTGCGCTCGACCTCCGGCCTTGTGGGTCCACGTACAGTCCCACGTGGCTGAAGCAGAGCAGGAACTCCTCGCTCATGAGCTCCACGGCACAAAGGGCATCAAAGGACTGTTGTGAGAGGAACGCAAGCGAGGGGTCGCTAGGATTTACCAGGGTCAGAGCCTGCCCATCTCCCTGGGTGCTCAGCAGGGTGAACCTGAGGGGTAGCCCACACAGAGCCTGTCCTTGAGCGCGGCCATCCACTGCACAGTGCCGGGGGCCGCGAGCTCCGCCACCTTCTGGTGGAATGGCTTCATCTGCTGGACCTTGTAGCACAGCACCAGCCGCTTCACCTCCACGAACAGGCAGGTGGCCGCGCTCTTCTTCGGCATCGCCGTCACCACGAGCTGGCAGCCCTTGGTTTCTGGGAGCTTGATGTCAACGTTGCTCTCGGTGCCATCGAAGGCAGACCACGGGCAGAGGTGGACGTGGTGGTTCCGGCCGCAGAGCAGCACGGCGACCTTCTCCCTGGGGGCGAGTTCAATCTGGTACACCTTGTAGTCCGCCACTCGGACAATCACTGCGGGGAGGCCGAGCTTAGGGGTGGGGGGACCCCAGCACCCCCACCCTGCACTAGGACGCCTGCTAAGGAGCCCACTCCACTCCTTCCCTGCCCAGTCAGCCCGGCCTGTCCCCTTACCCTTGACCTCACAGATGCCAGGCAGACCCCGTCCGCTCCTCCCTGAGGCCAGCAGCCCCTGTACTGCAGTGGGGGAGCAGAGCACTGTCTCCAGGCTCACGGGACCCTTGAATAGACTCGGAGAGCGCTTGCCCCACCCTGGGCCCCCACGGCCCCCCAGTGCTCCTGACACCGTCACTGGAGCGGGGTATGGCCTGGGCGGTGCACCCTCTTCCACGGTGCGCCGAATGCAGGGACACTGGCCGTAAGGAGGGGGCGCTGCCCTCTCCGGAGCAGAGCCGGGCACGGCCCTGTCCTGGTCCGGGGCCCTCAGGCCTTCGAGACCCCCAACCCCCTCCCGTCCCTAGGCCCAGGGGGTGAAGAGGGGAGATGTGGGGTGCTCCTGCCTTCTCTCCCTGGGGAGAGTGGAATTTCACAATCTGCAGTGAAAGAAGAAGTCTCAGTGTGCTGCCAGCAACCAGGACCGATCGGACCTCCGTCCCTGGGGTGCTCTCCCAGCCCAGCGCGCTACTCTCCCCTCTCCTTGGAGAGCGGATGCCACACAGCAGCCCACCCGGCACCGTGCCCGCGGGCCGCAGCCACCCGGAGGAGGACTGGGGGCATGCCAAGGACACTGCGTTTGCTGAACTCTGACCTTGTGGTCAATAATTTTTCCTGGCTGCTACCCCTCTCCCATGTCACAAAGTTCTGATGGGGTGACAGCTCCCCCCCAGCGATGTTGTCTCCACCCCCGCAAGTCCCCCGGCAGGGCCCACTCACCATCTCGGGTCACCTCGAAGATGTAGAGCCCTTCCTCCAAGCCGACCACGATCCTGTCGCTGTCTGTGGGGAGCACAAAGCCCATCGGCGGTCCACACAGATGGCCCGTGTCCCCTGTGCCCCTCACCGGGCGGGGCCCGAGGCACACCCCACGTACTCAGGATGGCAGCCGTGAGCATAGCCTTGATGAGGGGCAGCGAGCTGTCGTAGGCCTCCTGCGGCACATTCACCACCTGGTTCCGCAGGCGGTTCTTGTGCAGGATGGACCGCAGGCCCTCCAGAATGCCCACCCACTTCCTCTTCTCGTTCTCATTCTCTGTCAGAATGAGCAGTGAGCTGGTCTTAGAAGGGGCTCCTAAGAGGGAGGCTGTCACATTCATGATGGAAACAAGACAGAGAGAAGAACCGTGAGATGAACTGGCCGCTGTCGCCCTGGAGCGTGCCCAGGGCACCACCAGGCACCGGCCGCTCGCAGCCCTGGCCGGGTTCCAGTCAGCTCTGCTCTTGCCCGCACTGTGGGGCCACACCCGCGTTGAAGCTGCTGTCCTGAAGGGCCTCATTTTAACTCGGGGAGTCTCAGAGCACAGCCCAGACTCCAGAGGCTCTCCAACAGACGCCCGTTCCTGGGAGTGCCCCCAGCACGGGGGCACAGGGACGGCCTCAGCTGCTGCCGAGCACACAGCAGTGCCGTTCTCAGGAGTGCACGCCAGAGGTGCCGTCCGGATACAGACTCGGCTTAATGACAATAATGACAATGATAATATCGATAATGATCAAAACGGGACTGTGTTTATGAAAGCCCCCAGCGGAGGAGTGGGACGACCCTTCCCCTGTCCCAGTCTCCTCGCACCACAACCTCTAAGGCAACTGCACGGGTGGAGAGCTGCCCTGCCCCGACCAGCCGGGCGGGCCTGTGGGAGTGGGGGCGGCTGGGCTTCCCCGCTGTGCTCCAGGTCCCACCCACCTAGTCACTTGGAGAGCCAGCCTCAGGCACGCTGTGGCTGGAGAGAGGGGGTGCAGTGCGGGAGGGATGGCTGGTGCTGTGGGGGGTCGGGCCCCAGGAAGCGGCAGCACGGTGTGGAGTGGTCGCCCACGTGTGCTGGCCTCTCTCACAGCTCTGCGACACACTCGGAAGCACTGTTTCATCTCAGCCACGGTTTTTTATGATTAACGAATGTCTCCAACAAGCAAGAAAGAACCATACCCTGAATATACATGGAACACCTCGGTGTGAAGCGTGTATGACGTCGGAAGCCAGGACCGAGCTCACCGAGAGCGCCTCGTCCCTGTGGAGAAACCGGGCGCTCAGGACACTGAGAAGGGCGCATGTGCCCGGGCCCACGCCACCTCCCAAGGAAGGGCATTTTCACGGCCGTGTCCTTGCACGTGAGGTGGCCCCATGCCTCTGCCCAGGTCAGAACTGCTTCCACTGGCAGAGCACACAGACAACTTGCAACCCCCCAGGCATGTTGGGGGCTCGGGGGAAGAGCGGCTCCCCCGAGTCAGAGTCACACAGCCCCTACCCCTCGCAGTCGCCCCCTGGGACAGACCAGCCGCCTCTCGGAGCAGGCCCACATGTGGCTGCGCCCAGGCCATCCTCGGCCGTCCCTCTGATGGAAGGGCTGACACCTGCTGGTGGCCTCGGGAGCCCCGTTTCCGACCCGCTGTGGCTTGAGCCCAGCAAACTTCCCTGGGCGTCTGCCAGTGATCTCTGTGCGGCCAGGCCAGGGCTCCCTGACACACCACAAGGGAAAGAAGGACCCCCTGAGGGCTTTGCGAAAACACAGGCCCCACCATCTACCCGCCCCATGCACTGGGGACACGGAGAGCAGGGGCCACTGCACAGAGACTGGGACACATGGCCATCCTGCGGCACGGCGCCCCCGTTCCCCAGAGCAGGCCCAGGGGCAGAAGGTCAAGGCTGGGCCCTACCCCAGGCAGGCACCAGCACATCCACGTCTGCACGTGCCGTCCTGCGTGGCACCAGAGCGGGGGCCAGGGGAGGGCGCTTACCCAGTGCTGGTGGTGTCAGCGGCTCTGCATGCCAGGCCCCGAGCCCGGCACGCCGTTTAATGTGTGCCATTTTCACAACTGCCCTCCACCCGCATCACGTCCGTTACACAAATGGGGAGCCGAGGCCAGAGCCACGCAGGAAGGGGGTGCCTGGCTGCCTGCAAGTGTCTGCAGCTGGGGGGCATGTGACAGGCCCGAGGTGCTGTCAGGCAGCCTGGGGCTCGAGGCTGCAGTCACAGACCAGGGTGCCTGTCGGGCACTAGAACATGCAACACGTCTCTGGATGCTTTCCCCTGGCTCTCGGGGCACGTGGTTTCCTCATGTCATATGACCGTCTGGCCAACTGTTTGGTGCAAACCTTTGGAGAACAGGAGGTTTCTGGCCTGCACCTAAGTCCCCGTCGTGGGTCAGCACGGTGTCAGGGGTGGGGTGTGACTGAGCTTAAAGGTCGTCAAGCCACAGCCTCTCCTTCCAGGGGAACACTGGCGAGCGGGCGCTCAGAGACGGGCGCGCACCTTAGGTCCAGGACCTGGCTGGCGACCACGCCTGGCTGGGTGGACTTCTCCTCCGCAGGTAGTACAGGAAGAGCTTGCAGTTGCAGTCCACCGCGTACGCCTGCTGCCAGCCCTTCTTCACCCCGGTCGGCTTTGGGACCTGCAGGTGGAGAGGGGCTGCGTCACAGGGCCAGCGAGGTCAGCCCCAACCCTGTGGGAGCAGCCCCGAAGGGTCAGGCCCTGGGGGACCTCTTGGCGAGGCCAGTGGACTCTAGTTATTCTGAATTACCATTGTGCTTGTAGATAGCAATGTGTTCCCAAATGAGTTTGGCAACTAGTCACCCACTGATCAGAGCACGGTTGGAGCCCAGTTCTCCTAATCCAGCTTGTGAGAGGTTGAAAACAAAACAGCAGTACAACAATATAAACTAAAAGATAATTATGAGCCAAAGATGGGGCAAATTTAAAGCTGGCCCAAAACTAAACACCAATTTAAATCAAACTAACAACTATATGGAAGTTAAATTTTTAAAAGTAAACATGAAAAACACATATTTCAAACAGGAAGAATGAATGTCCCTGGAAACCCTTTTATGCAGTCCACCAATCTGGAGGGCCCCTGTCAGCCGTGGGGGACCCCGGGGGTCCTAATTTAAGGAGGAAGTGATCATAACAGTGGGAAAACAATGGTCAGAGGCAAAACAATAACAAAATGCTGGAGCTTGTGTTTAATACAAATTGAAGTCAGAAATGGAGCTGTAACCTCATTTTTGGAGAAAATGACAAAGAAGAATAAATAGAGAAAGAGAACAGGTTTTTCTTCCCACAAGAGGGAATTAAATGCCAGTAACGAGAAAAACAACATAATTAAGAATTTATGAGACCAGATAAACTTTCCGAGTTTGCCTGGGGTGGGTGCCCAGACCAGACTGCTCCAGGACGAGGCCCTTACAGTGGCTCTGAAAAGCAGGCTGAGGACAGATGCTCTGTGGGTGCTGCTGCTGGCAGGGGGAAGAGGGTGTCAGGACCAAGAAGCCTGGGAAGAAAGGTGCGTTGTAACAACTTCGACTCTCAGCCTAAAGATACTCACCTCCTCCACCATCTGCTTTCTCTGCTGTATCATCTTGGGCTAGCAGTATGACATGACGCTAAATCATGGGACTTGTGCCTCACACTTATCCAACAAGTGATTAAGAGAATTCCTGAAGCACCTCCCCGTCATTTTCCCAGCTTGATTTGGGTAGGTGTCCAAGTCAGGTTGCTACAGGATAAGAGCCTTTTTCCTGAATACTGTCAGCTCAGTGTGTGGCTCACCAATCACCTCTCAGCCATGGCTTCCAAGAAGCCAGGGGCAAAGCTCTTCTAGGAAAATGAAGGGAAAGAAGTGCATCTGCAATATTTAAGTCAAGGGTCCAGAACTCCTGGACAATGAGAAATGAGAGAGAGCAAAACTAACAGGAACATGACATGGACCTTAGAGTAAATGAATTCTTACCGGTAGAATTCTCAGCTACAATAAAATGAACCCTGTGGGTCAAGTTTAAGTGTTGTACTAGTAAATCCCAGGGATCTAGATGTTCACTCAGGGTTCTCTTTTTTTTCTTCATTAGAATTGTCCCAAATTGTGCTAAATACCTTAAGAAAGAAACAATATGCATATAAATGACACAGCCTTGTCAACTCAAAAACAGCAAGTTGTAAAACAGGATAGAGTTGTATAATAGAGAAGGAAAATGTCCTTCCTCAAGTTCATTGGCCAGAAATATCGAATTTTGAACCTTAAAGAACCTTAACAGGAGACCCAGGTTTAAGGTAATAAAGCCATCTGACAAAATGAGGCGCAGGGCTGTGGAAAGGGACAGGGCAATGAGGGGCTTTGAAGCCTGAGTGTGCTTAGCTTCACGGTGTATCTGCTTCTGCCAGTGCATTGCTGTGTAGTTCCTTTACACTGTGTTCCACTGACTCGGGTTTAAACCTGGACGTGCGAACTGGCTTGTCCACGGCCATACAGCTAGTTGCCGGAAAAGTCAGGGATCAAGCCCAGCCTTTTAAATCCAAACCCAGAGCTGTGTTCCCTGCACTCGCCACATCTCCCAGTGCTGTGTACACACCCCTAATCATCCAAAAGAAGCTCAAATTTGGGGTGTCAGGCAGTCAATAAAAGTTCTTAATTATCTAGCATCTTGAAAGAATAAACACTTGCAACATTTAGAAGTAAAGTAACCTAGGACTTGGTCCAGCCCTAAACAAAAGCTGGTGGGTGATACACGGCGCCATATGTCAGGCTGGTGGCAGCGCAGGCCTCTCCTGCCGGTGCTCACCCCACTTTTCCATTTCTTCCAGAACCAGGTGCCAGGGCTGATTAAATTCCTGACTGAAGCCCAAGGCACCGCTAGGGGTTCAGCTGGTAAGTTGCCTGAGTAGAAAGTACAAAACAGTTGCCTCTATTTGATTTCCATAGACATTGGGATTAAATTAGTAGAGCTATCCAATATTCCTCCCAAACCATCCATCCATCCATCCATCCATCCATCCATTTGTTTACATTCTTTTTAAAAAAATCCTCACTTGAGGATTTGTTCATTGATTTTGGGGAGAGAGGGGATGGGAGAGAAAGAGAAACACTGATGTGTGAGAAACATTATTGTGAGAGAGAAACATCCATCGGTTGCCTCCCATATGTCCCTGACTGGGGATCAAACCTGCAACCTAGACATGTGCCCTGACCAGGGATCGAACCCACAGCCTTTCAGTGTATGGGGCAACAATTGAACCAACTGAAACACCCATCCAGGGCCATGTGTTCACATCCTTAATGAGTGCTGTAGGACAGAGGACACGTCAATCTCACCCCTCAGTGAATTTAAAGTCTTTTTGAGGAGACAAAAACCTCATGAGAAAGGCAAATATCATAGGATTTCACTTACATGTGGAATCTAAAGGACAAAGTAGAAACAGACTTAGAGGTACAGAGAACAGACTGATGGCTGACAAAGTAGAGGTTGCGGGATTGGGTAAGAAGGGTGAAGAGGTTTAGAAATACAAATCAGTGATTACACAAGAGTCATGGGACTGTAAAGTACAGCAGAGGGAATATAGTCAACAATACTGTAGTAACTGTGTATGGTGCCTGATGGGTACTTGAAATATTGGGGGGATCACTTTACAAAGTATGATTGTCTAACCACTATACTGTACACTTAAAACTAATACAAAATAGTGTTGAATGTCAGCTGTAATTAAAAAATAAAATTTGACTTTAAAAAGTTTTAAAAATAAATTTGTGAGAAGTTAAGGTGGAGCAATATAGGCAGATCATCTAAGTGAAGAGAAAGATTCCTCGAGGTGGCACTAATCCTGGTGGCCTTCATGGAGGAGGCAGAGCCTGTAAGCTTCTAGGAAGGTAGCCTCTTGGTCCTTCCATTCCTGGTTTGAGCAAAGACATATCTCAGTGACACTGAAAAGTAGAACATATCAACCTGTTGCCTAGAGATTTGTTAATTTCTGATGTTTCCCTAAAGTGGAAGATAAGATTATTGGGGACCCTTACTGTACCCAGGACCCTTGGGGCCAGGCTTAGGAAGACAGATAGATGAGAATTTCTTCAGAAGCACTTGCTCACTTAGAATCGTGGCTGTCAGCCGCATTAGACCCAGTGCCCCTTTCTGTAACAAATAATTGTAACTCTCCCTTCATTATGCTTAAATGAAAACCATAGATAATATCTGCCTACACACAAAATTCCCTCTCCAAAATCCATGATTTCAAAATGATTAAAATAATGCACTCACTGTGCTATAATCAAGGAACAAAGAAAAGCAATGTTTTAGTAAAATAATAAGTACTTCAATACCTGGAGAAAATGTGTAACAACTACAGCGGAAGACCAAACGAGCAGTTAGATGTCTGCACCTGGGTGCAGACGCACCGTGAATGCAGTCCATCATGATTACACAGGTCTGTGCATGCTCGGAGGGCCACTCAAATGCTGTAGTTGGCGTTGGCATTCACCGTATGATTGTCCAGAATAATGAACAGTAAAGTCACTGTAAAATTACTCCTTAGTAAAGTTTCTCCTTCACTCAATTTTGTACCTTCTGTTTGTACCTCTTTCACTCAGTTTTGGATTCCTGAAAAATTCAAAGTTTGTTAAAACTGCAAATAATTCTTTGTGTAAAATGCTGCTGGATGCTAGACACTGATCATTATAAACAGGATTTTTATAGACGTCAACATCCAGTGGGACCTTTAAGAGCTGCAGAACAGCCTCTTGGGGTGCAGACTGTCCCGATCACTGCAGAACATCCAACATCTCTGCCCCCGTCCACAAAATGCCAGTGGCACCTTCGACTCCCAGCATTGTGACAGATGTCTCAAATTTTTTTAAAAAAAATGCCTTATAAGGGGTGGAACCACCCTCACTGGGAAGCCTAAATTAGAGAATTAGAGGGCAGGTGTGTGTGTTATATGTTGTGTGTGTATAAGTCATATGCATTTTCACAAATCTTGAGTTAGGGGTCACCTATTGCCCCCCAATTGTCCCCCGTGATGGTTAATTTTATGTTTCAACTTGACTGAGTCATGGAATGTCCACATATTTGATCAGACATTATTCTGGGAGTTTGTGTGTGTTTTGAATGAGATTAACATTTTTAAAAATATTTTCATCTCTGAATCTTTGATATGTGTTTTCTAAAAATTTATTTTATTGATGTCTTACCACAGTTGTGCCATTTTCCCCTTTGCCACCCTCCACCTAGCACCTCCCACTCCCTCCAGCGATCTCCCCCCACTTAGGTCATGCCCATGGTCATGTGTGTAAGTTCTGTGGCGTCGTCATTTCCTACACTGTAGTTTACACCCCCTTGTCATTCTGTAACCACCAGCCTGTACTTCTTAATCCCTGCACCTTTTCCCCCATTCTCTCTCTTTCCCCTTCCAACTGATAACCCTCCAAATCATCTCCATAACTATGATTCTGTTTCTGTTCTGTTTGTTTGCTTAGTTTGTTTTTTAGATTCAATCGTTGATAGTTGTGAGTTTATTGCCATTTTAATGTTCATAGTTTTGATCTTCCTTTTCTTAAATAAGTCCCTTTAACATTTTATATAATAATGGCTTGAGGATGATGAACTCCTTTAGTTTTACCTTGTCTGGGAAGCACTTTATCTGCCCTCCCATTCTAAATGAAAGCTTTGCTGAATAGAGTAATCTAGACTGTAGGTCCTTGCCTTTCATCATTTTGAATACTTCTTGCCAGTCTATTCTTGCCTGCAAAGTTCCTTTTGAGAAATCAGCTGACAGTCTTATGGGAACTCCTTTGTAGGTAACTCTCTGCTTTTCTCTGCTGCTTTTCAGAGTCTCTCTGCATCTTTAACCTTTGGCATGTGAATTATGATGTGTCTTGGTGTGGTCCTCTTTGGGTCCAACTTGATTGGAATTCTCTGTGCTTCCTGGACTTGTATGTCTCTTACCTTTGCCAAATTAGGGAAGTTTTCTTTCATTATTTTTTTCAAGTAAGTTTTCAGTTTCTTGCTCTTTCTCTTCACCTTCCAGCACCCCTATGATTCAAATATTGGTACATTTGACGTTGCCCAAGAGGCTCCTTAACCTATCCTTGTTTTTTGTTATTCTTTTTTCTTCTTGCTGTTCTGATTGAATTTTTTTTTCCTTCCTTATATTCCAAATCATTGATTTGATTCTCGGCTTCATCCCCTCCACTGTTGGTTCCCCACAATTTTTTCTTTATTTCATTTAGTGTAAACTCCATTTCTGCCGGGGTCTTTTTTATGCTATTGAAGTACCCAGTGAGTGCCTTGAGCATCCTAATAACCAGTGTTTTGAACTCTGTATGTGATAGATTGCTTATCTCCATTTTGTTTAGTTCTTTTTCTGGAGTTTTGTCCTGTTCTTTCATTTGGGCGATGTTTCTTTGTCACCTCATGTTGGCAGCCTCCCTGTGTTTGTTTCTATGTATTAGGTAGGGCTGCTTTGATTCCCTGTCTTAGTGGCGTGGCCTATTGTAGAAAAGAGAACCTATAAGTTGGATGGGGCATAGCCTTAGGTAACTGCTAGGGTGGGGCAACTTGTGTGAACCAGGTTGATAGAGTCTCAGGTATGGTGTTGGCACTCTGTGGTTCTGTGCCAGGCATACTCAGAAAGGGGACTGTGGCCACTACTTGGCCTCTATAGTTTTGTCCGTGAGGAAGCTGTCCCTGGCTCTCATCCTGATGCCAGACACTTCAATTTCTCCCTGTATACCATTGGTGCCTTTCCAGTTGCTTCCCCAGTGTTGGAATCCAGCGGGAGCGAGTCTATATAAGTTCTAAGTCTGTTGCAGACCCTTTAAGAGGAGATGCCTGAGAATCTCGCACTTTCTTCTGCCACCTCAACCCCCACTGGTTTTCACAGTCAGAAGTTATGGGAACTTATCTTCCTGGCACTGGAACCCTGGGCTGGGTGGTCTGGTGTGGGCTGGGATCCCTCACTTCCAAGGTATCCCTTGTGATTTTTATCCACCACACATGGGTGTGGGAATGCCTGTTCTGTGTCTCCTTATCTCTGCCCCTGCTACCTATCTGGATGAATGTGATTTCTGTAATTCCTTGGTCTCACACTTCCATACAGCTCAATTTTCTGATGACTCTGGGTGATAGTTGTCTTTTAGTTTAGTTTTAATTTTTGTTGTGGTTGTGTGAGGAGGCAAGCTGTTTTTACCTACACCTCCATCTTCACCAGAAGTGAGAGAGTAACATTTAAATCAGTAGGCTGAGTAAAGCAAATTTCCTTCCCCTGTGTTGGTGGGCCACATCTAATCAGTTGAAGGCCTGACTAGAACAGAAAAACTGACCCTCCCTCAAGTCAGGGAGAATTCTTCCTGCCAATCTCATTGCCTTTGAACAAGGACATTTGCTTTTTCCTGCCTTACAACTTGAACTAAAACATCGGTACTTCTTGGGTCTCAAGACTGCTGGCATTTAGACTGGAGCCATACCATCAGCTTTCCTGGGTATCCAGCCACCCCCTCACCATGTACATGCTGACAGCTCCCATAATCACATGAGTCAGTTCCTTATAATAAATGTCTATGTATCTGTATAAAAAGAGACTATCTCTATACACTATCTATACTTATCTACATATGCATGCTATTGATTCAGTTCCTCTGAAGGCTCCTGACTAGGACACTCCCATAGAAGTTCGAATCATGTCCTCGCCTTGGCCTGCCTCCTGCCTCTGGCCCCCCCACTCCAGGGTGCTGGCTCTTGCCATCAGAGCCCTTAGTCCATCCTATGACACCTGAAGCACTATATCAGGGGCTACAGCTCCTACATACAGGACCGCACCCCAAACTCAGCATGAACCAGGCGAAGGCAAACAAAAAGGAGAGGAGGTGTCAATGAGACACCCTCTAGGGTTGACCAGCCCCTGGGACTTTGGTCCTTTTCAGCATCTGCTTGAACATTCAGGCTTGCAGCCTCTTGTGAAACAGGGAGAGCCTTTGGGGGAAGACAGCGGTATAAGTTGTGGCCCCCCAAAATGCAACAGGACGGTCAACAGGCTCAGGCTAAAGGCAGAGAAATTTTACAAGGTAAGTAGATATAGAGAACCGCGTTTAAGCACCTCCTGTGATGAAGAAAGTTTTTAAGGGGACATCTTCTCTCACTGGGCAGAGGGACTGGTGGCATGAAACTCTGATGCTCCCCTTCAGTGAGTGAGTCCAGTGTTCAGGAAAGGAGGTCTCAGAAAGAAACTATGGCAATGTTATTTCATTTTATCATATGCTCAGTCATTCAAAAATGTACCGAGTGTCTACTATATGCCAGGCATGCATTAAGTTCTGGGAATATAATGACGGACAAGATTTAGGCCTGTCCTTGAGGAGCTCTCGGCCTGGCAGGGAGAGGTCACGTTAGAAGACAGTGATGAAATGATGGGATGCAGGCCAGGTGGGTAAACAACTGCCGTGGGAGCATCTGCAGAGGGTTAGTTGGGGCAGCTTACCCTCCCAAGGGGGCGGGGTCAGGGTTGAGGAAGGCTCCCTAGAGGGTCCACCGAAGGTGGGTTTTGAAGAATGATAAAGAAGGGAAAAGGGACCAAAGAAGGCAGAGAGATGGGCACAGCAATGGCATGGAGTAAGGATGGAGCAGGCACCTCCCAGAAGCTGGAAAAAGGAATAGGAGGCACAAGTGTGGAATGGTGAGAAACAGGCTAGAGAGAGTAGCAGGGGTCAGATCATGGCAGGCACTGGGTGGTTCCGTGCTCTATGGAGGGCATGGAGGTTCCCGCTAATGGCAGTAGGAAGCCACTGACATATTTTAAGCAAGGGAGTGACATGATCATATTCGTGTGATAAACATATCGTTCAGACTGAAGAATTTAGGTGCGTGAACTAGCAGACCGGGAGCAAGAGGATCACTTGGGAGAGTGTTGCCGTATCTGGTTGAGGCTTGATGGGGACGCGAATTGTCACCGGGCAGGGAGGAAGAAGGGATCTGAGGAATATCAAGTAAACCGAGGATTTGCACACACGTGTACATGCCAAGTGGATAATAAAATATGAAAAAAATGCTATCACTAATAAAGCAATAAAAAATTAAATGATATGGTACTTTCTTCCATTGGTTTGATGAGGGTCTTTGTTTTGTCTTGATTTTAGGGAATACAGGAGCAGCAGACATGAACAAAGTTTGAACGTGTTGGGTTTGAGGTCCCTGCGGGCCTCCGGGTGGAATTATATTGTTGGTAGTCGGCCCTGTGCATCTGGAGCTCAGAAGAGAGGCCTCGGCTGCAGGCAGCGTTTGGGAGTCATCCGTGGTAACCCGGGCGCTTTGGAGGTGGGTGAAACCAACACAGGAGGGTCCACAGAGGGATGATGGAGGGTCAAACCTGGGAGCACGCTGGCAATTGATGTGAACAAAGGTGGAAGGGCAGTTGAAGGAGGCTGAAAAGGAATGTCAGAGAAGGAGGAGGAAAACCGAAGGAAAGTAATGTCATGAAAGTCGAGAGGAAGGAGAGAGAGTCAGGAAGGAGGGAAGGATGAAGTGCACCAAAGTTTGCAGAGAAGGGAATTAAGATTGAGCGTTAGCCTGGACAAGTGTGCACTGTACTTATCAAACCAGTCATCAGGGACTTGTTTCTTCTATTTTACTTAATGTTTATCATATTCTTATTTCACTGCTTCCCCCACTTCATTTTTGTGTGTTAGTCAGTTAGCTTAAGTTGTTATTCGACTCTTTTTATTTTTCTTTTTAATTTGGGAGCTCCACTCTTCCATTCTCCCGGCTGCCCCCTCCTTTTTGTCACTCACAGTCAGACCCATACTTTTCTTCCATCACGTGAAGGTAAGACTCCAACTATTTCCCCCCAGTTCTCTATTCTTCTGACCTTCCTTCTCTGCAGGATGAAACTTTAGAATGCTCTCACTTCCTACTGTCACACACCAACATGAGACCTATGGAAAATTTTTACTTCCTCTTTCTCCCTTAGTGTTTTTGGTTCCAGGCTATTATTACCATTTCGTTTGAAATGTCTCTTCTATTTTGAGCACTTCTATTAGACATTCCTAAATGACCTATTATTATCCATCCAAATGTAACTAATGATACATCGTACAAATCCTGGCTCATCACTCTTCTTCCTTTTCATCTTCCCTCCATCCCGAAGCCTTTAAGCTGCTTCGTTCATTATTGTTCCGTTAGATCTTCTCAAACATCTTTCTCTCTGATGGGAGACGTGGTTGGCATCTTTGAATGCTTACACATCCTCAGATATATTTCTTCACTCTGACGGAGGAGTAAGGTCTTGTCTCAGGATTATGCAACGTTTTTACCTCACTGATCTTCAAAGGGATTCACCTCAATCATCACTGCTTAAAGTGTTCCAGAAGAGGAAGTTGATGCCCCATGATCCTTCATCCTCTGTAAATAACTTACACTTTCTTTCTGAAAGATTGTAAGATTTTCTTTCTATCCTTAGACTTCAGGAACTTACCAAGCTATGACTCATTTGTCTTGCCCAGAACTTGCCCAAACTTTCCAATCAGCAGACTCAGACCTTTTAATTAGCTTGGGAATTAACTTCCTTTTGCTTAAGTTTCACCTCTCTCTTTTCAATTGACTTAATTTGTCTGCAGATCTTGTCTTTTCGTTCCAAAAGGTCTTTTTGTGTTCTGCTGGAATCTTTATATCCCATTGTCCTTATTATTTTTAAAGTTATCATTGTTCTGTAGTGGTTCGGTTTCATGCACATCTCTTCTAAGAGTATTGCTGGGCTTCTTAGGCATTATGGTAGTGTTTTCTTTTGTTTGCTCTCCGGGCTCAATGCCAGGCACACGTGGTAGACGTTTATCCCCCTCTCGAGGCCCTAGGAAGAAAACTCATTCTCCAGTGTTCTCATATCCCCCAGTTTCAGAGTAGAGAAAGACCTCTGTGCACCTGTACAACTAACTGCCCCCCCAACCCAGCCAAGTCCCTTTGCCAGGATACCTACTGGTGCCCAGATACCGGTGCCTTCTTATGATCACAGAAGAAGGGGCAGTTTAGAGATCACATGCTTACATGCCAGGCTTTAAGAAAGCATCACCGTCCCATTCAAGAAGCCATCTCAGAGTGATATCAACAAGATGGCAGAGTAGGAGGACCTGAGCCCTCCTTCCACCTTTCAAAAGCAGAAGCAACAGAAGCAAAAATGGACGAGTTGGACTACATCAAATTAAAAAGCTGCTGCACAGCAAAAGAAATAATCAACAGAGTGAAAAGGCAACATACGGAATGGGAGAAAATATTTGCAAACCATATATCTGACAAGTGGTTCTTCGAAAATATATAACAAACTCCTGCAATTCAATAGCAAAAAAAATAATAACCCAATTTAAAAATGGGCTAAGGACTTTAATAGGCATTTCTCCAAAGTAGACATACAAATGTCCCACCGGTGCATGAGAAGACGTTTAACATCACTAATTACCAGGGGAATGCAAATCCAAACCACAGTGAGTTATCACCTCTCACTTCTCAGCACAGCTATTATCAAAAACAAAGTCGACAAGTGTTGGTGAGAATGTGGAGAAATGGATCCTTGTACACTGCTGGTGGGACAATAGGTGGTGCAGGTGCTATGGAAAAGGGTACAGAGATCCCCCAAACAATTAAAAATAGAACTACCATGTGATTCACCAATCCCGCTTCTGGGTATATATCCTAAAGAATGGAAATCAGGATCTTAAAGAGATATCTGCACTCTCAGACTTACTGCAGCACTATTCCCAATAGCCAAGATGTGAAAACCTCCCGAATGTCTGTTGACACAATAAATGGATAAAGAAAATATTCCATGCAATGGAATACTACTCAGCCTTTAAAAAAATAAAGAAATTCTGCAGTATGAGACAACACGGATGAGCCTTGAGAACATTATGCTAAGTGAAATAAGCCAGTCATAGAAAGACATGACTTCACTCACAGGAGGTGTCTAAACAGCCAAATTCATAGTCAGAGAGTGACATGGTGGCCGCCCGGGACTCGGGCAGGTGTGGGTGATGGGAAGTTACTAATCAAAGGACGCGATGATCTGCGGTGTGACGTCGTGCCTACAGTCAACGATACTGTATAACATACTTAAACATTTGTAAAGAAGATAGATCTAATGTTAAGTATTCTTACCAAAATAAAATAAAATTTAGAAGAAAAAAGAAGGTAAAATGACACATAAGAATAACTTATTTCTGTTTATGAGAGAAAGAAAGAGAGAAAGAGAGAGAGAAAGAGAGAAAGAAAGAAAAAGAAAGAAAGAAAGAAAGAAAGAAAGAAAGAAA
>PVIA01013748.1:0-30492 GCA_004024845.1 Tonatia bakeri
CTTAAACTGAGGGTCCGCCTTCCTCTGCCTGCCCCTCCGCCGCCCCCTCCCTTTATTCGCTACCCCCTCTGCCTCTCCCAGGCTCTGCCTGGCCGCCCCCTAAGGATCTGTGCTGATGATACTGACTCTTCCAGGCGGCAGCCTGAAACGTAGAACGTGGAGTGTCACTTAAAGACACCCAGCGCTTCAGTACGTTAGGTTTCTCTCGCTCCAGACGTGAGTGCAGCAAAGAGAGACATTTTTAAAACTAAAGTTCGCTTGCTCTTCTCTATAATCGACATGTCTGGTAGGAAATGTAAAACTACGAAAATATGGGGGGAGGAAATCCTCATACACCCAGCTGCTTTCCACGTGAAAGTTGGTGTGAACCAATTTCTAATTTATGTGCAATTTCATTTCTTTTTGAACTTAATGTGCATGCTCACTGCACGCCCCGCCCCGCGCAGGGGGTCCTGGGAGCACAGTCGGAGAACCCGCAGCCAAGCCACGGCTCTCAAGCTTGGGTTCCTGCGGAATCCTGGGGTAACCTGAGACGGTCGGGGGCTGGGTTGCACGCAGCAGGGCCCTCTGTGGCGTTTCCCCGACGCGCAGTCGGAGCTTCGTAAACCCTGGGTGGCTGTCGTGCAAGCCCCCTCTTGAAGGCGCCCGGCGTTAGGCCCCGCAGCCGCACCGCAAAGTGTTGGCTCTCGGATTTGCGGGTGCGGGGCTGGGTCGTCAGCGCCCCCTGCTGTTGCTGCTGGGATCTGCACCGTGTCGGTGCTTGCCCCCTCCCTGAGGTCGGTGCCCCGCACTGTCACGTGAGCAGGCTCTCCGAGACCCCCACCCCCAACCCGGCCCTCCGGAAGAGGATCTGGGGCCTCGGGGCCCAAGCCGGGGAGGGCAGGGACCCTGTCTGAACCCCAGATTCTCTCTTCTCCCCGGTGTCTCAGGCAGGGCCAATGGGTGGCCCTATGTCATGACCGCATCCTAAGTCACACCTGTCAGGGCGAGGCCCACAGAGCCACCTGAACACAGAGCTGGGCTAGAGTGCGTTCTCTGGCTCCCTCGAGGTGGAGCACCGTGCCCCCAAAGACAATCCCCTCAAACGCGTCAGGGCAGGTCCCCGCCTCCCAGAGCCCCAGTCTCCTCTCTGGGTGCCGTGTGTCTGCTGCACGAAGCCTGCGGGGGCACAGACTCGGTTTCCCTTCCTCTGCCCCTCGGCGGGGCTTGGCTGGGGCCCGGGCGCCCCGAAGCACCCTCGTCGCTCACCCTGGTGCCCTGTTTCCTCTAGAGCGGAAGGGACAAGGAGGCCGTGGACAAACTGCTCAAGGACCTGGACGCCAACGGAGACGCCACGGTGGACTTCACCGAGTTCATAGTGTTTGTGGCTGCCATCACGTCTGCCTGTCACTCATACTTCCAGCAGAAGGGACTCAACTGAGGCCCTGCAGACCGATTCCTGAAGGGGGGCCCAGGGAGCAGGCTCCTGGCTTCCAGAAAGCTCTGGGCAGCGATTATTTATCTGGGATGAGTGAGCTGGTTAATAAAATGCTTGTGAAATGATCCTAGTCTCGGGAGCTGAGTATTTCTCCGAAGCCGCACTGCCACACTCACCAAGCTGATTTGTCACCACTTCGTGCTCATCACCTGACCAGGGGAGACCTGGAGAAGGAAGGGCGTGGGTGGGCTGGTGGTCCATTCTGGCCGTTTGTCCACCCTAGACAGGACCCCAGGGAAGACAGTGGGACATGCGTCCATTCAGTCGGTCAGTCCTGTGGTCACTCATCAAATCCTGCCCCCCCACCTTCCATCTCTCCATGTCTTCTCAGGGAACACCTTTTGGGGGGTACAATATTTTTTCTCTTTTGGCTAAGAAGACCAGAAAACACAGTAATAGAGGAGAAATGAATTAAGAGTGAGGGTTAGAATCACTGCCACTGAGCGACTGGTCACGTCTCCAGTGTTCCCCATCCACAAATCTGTCTATAGAAAGTCACCGAGATTGGGTGTTAGGTCAGGAACTCGACCTGCTATAGGCGGTTGGAGCTGTTTTCGCCAGAGCAGGCCTGGGCATCACCAGAGACCCTGAACTTGGCAATGGACACACTGACACTGAGGCTTTGGTTTGTCTCTTGAGGGAAAGGGGTGGCCTGTGTGTTTGTATGTGGGAGGCTTGCATTACATCGGACAAGAGGAGACACACATTTAAGTAAAGTGCGAAAAACCGCGTGAACATGCCCTGGGGAGCTGGACGTGTGGGCCAGAGTGGGAAGCACTTTTCCTTTCTTCCTGCTCCTTCACAAGTGAATCGCCACCCTGTGCGTGGCAGACCACCAGCTAGAAGCAGAGCTTACGGAAGCTGCTGCCCACGCCGGAGCCCACACTCGCTCCCCAGCCTTTGGTTCGAAGGCCCGCGCTCAATCCACTGAGCTGCACCAGCCAGGCCTCTCCCCAGCCTTCTCATAGCCGGGGTGCAGGCACCGGACCTGGGACCCCAGACTTGGGGTGGGACAGTTTATGTCAACAGGGGGTACCTGGAGAAACTCATGGGTTTGGCAGCAAGGCTGTAGAAGCTTCCAGCTACGGAGTCCTGCCCCTGGCTCTCCAGGTCTCAGCAGAGCAGGGCCAAGTCTCTTGTGAATCATCATCACCTGGTGCGGGAGGAGTTCCGTGCTTTCCAACTATGAGCGCAGACTGCTGGAGCGGGACAGTGGCCACATGCCACTCCCTTCCAGTGTCCTTGGGCTTCTCGGGCAGGTCCTTACAAGTCCCAGCCTCAACTCAGGAAGACAACAGGGCCCATTGCCATCAGTCTGTCCGATGTCACCCCACAGGACGGCCTCCATCAGAGTGCCTGGTTTGTAGCAGATGCCTGTTCTGGCACAGGCAGCACCCACAGCCGCATGGAGGCCCGGGAATTCTCTTCACCTCACGGTGGCACCTCCCCGGCCTCCAGCTAGTCGGGACAAGAGGTTCCTGCCCCCAAAGAACAGCCTCCCTCAGTTCTCCGTCACCCATCTCTGTGCGGGTCCCCAGAGCAGGAGGCAGAGTGCCCGCTTGCCGATAGGGTGAGGTCCACAGCCACCTCTCTGGAGTTCACAACTTCCCGGGGCGCCCCCTGGTGCTCAGGTCCTGGTGAAGCAGAAGCCGTGTCCAACTAGTATTTTTTAATGATTGCATGGAATTTGCTGGAATGAGGGTACCTTCGTTTGCTCATGATTAAAGGCATAGTTCTTACTTTTTCTTTATTTAAAAGGACGCTACAGTTAATATTTTCATGCATGTATCTTTAATGTAAGCTCAGATAATCTCCCCCAAATGAATTCCATTTTTAACCGAGGATTATTACGTCAGAGGAGAAATGTTTATTGCGGTAAAAATATACAATATCAAATGTACTGTCTTCGCCATTTCTAAATGTCCAGTTCAGGTGTCAAGTATATTCAACTGGGTGTGCAGCTGACCTCTGACACCTCTCACCTCACCACACTGAGACTGTGTCCCCCTTGGACAGCCCCCCGAGAGAGCCCCGGGCAAGCTCGGGCTATTTCCCCCATGATTCGGCTCTTCTGGGGACCTCACGTCCGCGGAATCCCACAGTGTGCATCTAACTGGAACAGGCCTACCTCACTCGCCACCCTGTCCTCCGGGCTCACCCACACTGGAGGGGGGCTCAGGGTCTCCCTCCTCCCCAAGGTTGACTAGCAGCCCTTTGTGTGGGTGCATCGCATTTCCCTGATCCACTCATCCATTGGTGGACACTCGGGTTGCTTCCAGATGTTTTTTATTTATGTATTTATTTATTTTTAGAGAGAGGGGAAGGGAGGGAGAAAGAGAGAGAGAAACATCAATGTGCGGTTGCTGGGGGCCGTGGCCTGCAACCCAGGCATGTGCCCTGACTGGGAATCGAACCTGTGACCCTTCAGTTCTCTGGTCGGTGCTCAGTCCACTGAGCCACACCAGCCAGGGCCAGACGTTAAAATAATGCATATATTTAATCCAGGTGAAGTGTCTCTGCAGTATCATGCTTGGTAATGGCACTTCTCTCCAGCAGAAGCAGGCAGGGAGGGCTCCCCGGCCCTCAGGCTGTCACCAGCGCCCCCTGCTGGTGACTTGCAGAATTGGTCCTTGGCCAAGCTGTGTCCCCAACTGAGGACGGTGTATTCTCACCTTCTCCAGGTTGAATGTCCATGTGCCGGAAGGTGCTGAGACGGCCGAGGCCTGGCTAACTTACTCTTGGCTGAGCACAGCAGGTCACGTGGCCCGTGAGCCAGGCCTAGCCCTGACTCAGGCTTCTGTAGGTCCTCCAGGCCTGTTCCACAGGTCCTCTCCATGTGGCACGGGTGGGCCTAGAGGGCTGCTCTCCACCACAGCTTACCCCAAGGTCACTCCCTTCCCTGCTCCACAGATACAACCCTGCACACCCCAGGCCTGCCCCCGGCCGCAGGGCCCACTACCAGCATGGCCTGCCCTCCCCCCACCAAGCTCCTTGCCCGTTGTGAAAATGGCGCCCACTTCTCCCACAGGCTGTCTTCCCACATCCCGCGTGCTTCCTTCCACAGGGTCCCTGGGCCTTTCTAGACGACTCCCCTCCCCTCCCAGCAGGCCCTGCAGCACTGGTCGTCGGGCTGTGCCACCCTCCTCTGTTCTTGTCCATCTCTGGAGCCCCTCCATCGCCACAGTGCTGGGGGCTCATGGGCGCCTCTCCCACCCCACGGCCTCCCGCCCGGCACCCAGCTGCTTGTCTGCAGTGAACTGTTCTGTGACCTCGGCCGCCCTGGGACTCGACACGTTGAAGGTCACAGGCTGATTTTTTCTAGAAGTTTTTTCCATTTGAGTTTGTCTCTCCACTTGTTTCCCCACCACCAGGTCTGAGTCATGCATCGTTGGCCAGCACGCCACGGGAGCGGCGAATGTTCTTCCTGCACCTTATCAGATGGCACACGGTTTCAGCCTGCCCAGAGGCTGACTGTGGCCACTCTGATCACTAGATTAGGACTGCATTTGAAAAAAAACGGCCAGTTCCAGAGCTGGGCGTGAGACATCTTGCTGTATCGAAACATCTTGTTCTGGCAGACAGGACATGTTTGAAGAATGACCGGTGCCCAGGGAAAGGACATGGAAGCCACTTCCAATAGCCTCCCGCTGGCCCAACCACACGCTTCTCCGCCATCGAGTCATTCCTTTCACCTTTGTAACTAATAAGTATTTTGCAGTGAGCTACTTTGAAACTATGTAAATATTCTGTTCCTTACGCACTTAACTTATTCATGTATTTATGTTAATATGAACTACAGTCTCCTGTATTAGTCAAAGGGTTGTAATTGCTACTGCCATTATTCTGATCATCAAATTGCCCCGGTCTGCTAGTGGGTGCCCACTAGACTGGCCTCTGGGTCCTTTTGACATACCCCCAGTGCTTTTTGAACATGGCCTTGCTTTCTGCCATAGAAATGTTACCAGGCAGGAGGCCTGGCCCTGGGCAGGTCTGCCTAGGGCCGGTTGGCCGTGTGTGGGTTTTTGACTCGTGGGGGGGGGGGCTTAGAAATGAGCCTAGGTGGGCTGCTTTAGCTCCCTGGGACGTCAAAGAAAAGGGGGACTTTGGGGACAGGTTCAGGGGATCTGCCCAGGACAATCTGTCACTGCCCATTCTGCCCCAGGTACAAGGGGCCCCCAGAGTTTAGGAGGTGCATGTGTGAGGAGCGGGGAGAAAGAGGAGGAAGGAAGTGCAGGGAGTGCTCCGGGGAGGGGGAGAGAGACCGTTGGTGGGTCCTTCATTGTAAAAGCTCTTCAGGGTGGAAGTCTCTGGGGAGGGGCTCAGTAGCGCAGGCATCAGCTCCCCAGGTGTGGCTTCTCAAGGGCGTGGTTTCACAGCCGGCGCGCCGGGGCAGGGGTCATTGTTCAATGCAGCTGGTCCCAAGGTTAGCGGGGAGTCGTTTGTCTGGTTCGTGACTCAGGCCTAGCTGCTGTTATCTGCAGGGAAGAAAGCCCTCGGGAAGAGAGGCCACTCTGGGGCCGAGGTCCTTGTCTTCCCAGTTTTGCCCCCTGCGTGGTGACCGTCTGCACCTGGCTGCCAATGGCTCAGCCAGTGTGTTCAGCCGTTTGCCTCGGTTTCCCCTTCCGCTTGCTAAGGAATTTTCCTAACTTCTTACTATCCTGCCTTGGAAAGATGTCTTCCCTGTTTTCTAAGTTTCCTCCATGCCACGCCTAATAATTGAGCATAAAAATGGAAGAAAATTAGGTGCTTCAGCAAAGATGTCTTGCCTGGTTTAACAATACATCAGACAACTGAAGGATTGTACAGCTAAACCCTCTGGTCTTTCCGGCAGTGCCCTGGCTTTGATCTTTGCCAGGAAACCATTTCTTAATTTTATCCCCGTAATTTCAGCCGTCCGAGGAGGCTCAGAACTTTCGAAGTCATCAATATATCTTTAGTTAATCTCTCCGCAGTTTACTGTCAGTGGCAAGACAAAGCCGGAGACAGAAAGGCGCGCTCCCGGTTCTGCCCACGTTCTTCGTCTCGGTTCGGACAGAGGTGTCGGCGTAAGAAACATCCGAATCGGTAAAAATTTGCGAGTTTATGTGAGCCAAACTGACAATTGCTGGGAAGCAAAACCTCAACGGCTTGAGAAAATGCCCCGAAAAAGACCGTTTTGCACCTTATTTTCTACCTTACAATCAAGAGAGGAGGCAGAAGGGGGTCACGGGAAATCCACTGGTGGCAGATTAGGCAGGTGGGAGAGAGCAAAGCCGGGAAAACTCTGGGATTGGGGGGAAGGGTGAAATGATAGACACGTGCTTCCTTTGCACAGGCAGGCAGGGACAGGGCAGGTAACAGGCAGCAATGAGCCCGATTAACAGTGACAGTGAGCGGGGTGTGGTGGTGGGTGCGGCGGCGCGCCCCCGGGGTTTGGAATGAAGTGAAGTTACCTGACCTTCCAAAGGTGTGTTATCACAGATGCAAAACGACAGGGGACAGAGGCTCAAGACGGACTCTGTCACGGCATTTTCGAGCCCAGGGCAACCACTGCCCGCCAAGACCTGCTTCTGGTTATTTAGTATTAATTTCAGACCATCCCGTGCGGTTACTTTCGGTCTCAGAGTGTGTAAGGCTGTCACGCAGGCCTCCCCTGAGCGTGTTAGGTTTCGTGTGTGGCCCCTTTTCATCCACAGGGAGTACGTGGCTGCATGAGATACAAAAAGTAGCCAGCGCGTACCGTTAGGATGCATGAACTCCCCGTACTTGCAGTGCGCCTTCATTTTTAAACAGGGTTCTGACGGAGGCATGCGCACAGAGACCTCAGCGCGCACGCGCGTGGGTGGGCGCGCGGAGGCCGAAAGCAGGAGCGTAGTGGTGCGTGCGCGAGCACGAAGGCCGGAAGCAGGGGCGTGCTCCTGTGCGTGCGCGCACGCAGAGGCCGGAAGCGGTCTGGGAGCCCGGAAGTCGCGGGCTATGGAGGGTCGCTCCGCAGACGACGGGCCGTCTCGAGAGGGATCAGGGGCGGAAGAGGCCGAGCCCCAGGGCGCCGGCTGGAGCGGGGACAGCGGTAACGTGTCCCAGAGCCAGAGCAGCGCCTCGGGGCCGTGGGAGGACGGGGGCTCGGAGTTGGGCGCGCCGAGCCGCGATCTGCCGCTGCTGCGCCGCGCTGCCGCGGGCTACGCCGCCTGCCTGCTGCCGGGCGCCGGAGCGCGGCCGGAGGTGGAGGCCCTGGACGCGAGCCTGGAGGAGCTGCTCACCAGGGTGGACGAGTTCGTGGGCATGCTGGACATGCTGCGCGGCGACTCCTCCCACGTCGTCAGCGAGGGCGTGCCTCGCATTTACGCTAAGGCCACCGAGATGCGGCGGGTGTACGGCAAGATCGACAGACTCGAGGCCTTCGTCGGCATGGTCGGCGCCAGCGTGGCCAGAATGGAAGAGCAGGTCGCCAGGGCGGAGGCCGAGCTGGGGTCTTTCCCCAGCACATTCCGGAAACTCCTGCACACCATTTCCGTGCCCTCCATCTTCAACAAGGCGCCCCCCAGCGGGCCCCGGCAGACCCGCTACGAGCCCCCCGTCCTGTTTCGGACCGAGGACCACTTTCCCTGTTGCAGCGAAAGACCTCCGATCTGAGTCGGCCGGCCCACGTTGCGAGAGGACGCTGCCTTCTCACATCTCGAGTGTTAATTAAATCGATTGAAAATCCTGTTAATAGACATATGTCGGAGTACGGAATTTTAAAGTTTATTGTTTGCACACTGTTTATCACTGTCTTCGTTAATTCACGTTGAATGTATGCTTTTTAAATGTCTTCCAGTTCTCGCCTGAAAGCTGCTTGGTGGGAGCGATAGGGCAAGCGGAGTGAATGAACTCATCTATGCATTGTGGCAAAACTGTTATTTTTATGGGTTTTATGGCTCAATGAACAATATTACCTTTAAAAGATTTATATATTTATATACTCAGGAAAACTACTGAGCCATTAAAGCTTTGTTATAATGCGATCCTAATTGTGATTCAGTTTTCTATAGCTTATTCTTGTGGTAGGTTGTAAATTAGTTAACATCATACTAAACTTGGCACGTGGATTGTAAACTTAAGGAAATTAGACCATTTCTGAGAAAACGTGTTGAGTTATTCCAGCTAGTCCTGAAGTTGTAATTGAAAATATGACCTCACAATCTTAATTTGTTCTTAGCAAACATGTCTATATATGGTTGCCAACGTTTGGTTTATAATTTAAATATTAATAAAAATTTGTAAATTTTATTGGAAGAGATTTCGTTCTGTGAAAAGGACGTCCTTCATTTTCTGCTGGTTTGAAAGCGGACGCGTTGCCCTTAGGATTTTAGGAGCAAGGTAAAGAAAAGGGGCGTGGGAGCCCCTCCTTCCGAAGGCGGGTGCGGGGGACTGACGTAGCTGCTCTTTCCCCGCATGCTGTGTTTCTCCCCTCGAAGTGAACAGTCAGATCCCGTGTTTGGATGACTGGTTTTAGCACTTTGCCCTCTCACCCCGACGACACAGAACCTTGAAGATGCGTTGTAGATATGACAGGCCTCGATCTGGACCCTACTCTGTTTCACGAGGTGGTCCTCCTGGACGGGGACCTCCAGTGAGCGCGCAGCTTCGGCCGCTTTTGCGTCCTTTATCGGAGCGTCGAGGCCGGCGGAGGAGGCGGAGTCTCACTCCGCTGTGCGTCCTGGGAGTCCTACGGCGCAGCCGCAGCTGGGGCTTTTCTGGACCTTCTGTGTCTGTGTCTTGACGCGGTTACACTTTCTGTTCAGGTGCCTCTCTGGTTTCAGATCGGAGAACTGAGTTCAGAAGACGAAAGAACAATTAAGTTGCACAATTAAGTTGCATGTGCTATTTGGCACCTACTGGGTACCACTGTGATTAATTAGTATATCCATCCTTACAACACAGTCGCTGAATATAAGCTACTTTGCTTCCTTCCATAACATCTCTGTTGCTAAAGTGGTTTTTGAACTTGTGGTCAATATTAAACAGCAGGTAGTAATTAGGACAAGTTATGAAAAAGTAATTTAAAAGCTGAGATTTAATATCTGCATAATAGACACCCTAAATTCCAGAAAGCATAAGTTAACAAGTGTGTTGTAAAGTAAAACTTCCTTAATTAGGAATACATAATGCTCAGATCTGTTACCCACAAAAAAGTAGATTGGGTTGAGGAACTTAAAAGTATAGTAGCCAGTAGAGGAATGAACTAACAAGGAAAGTGAACTCAGGGAAAATGGGGACAGACTCAGGTGGAAAGAGAATGACAGTGGAGGGCTGGGGTGGGGTGGGGAGGGACGGAGGGACTGAGCAAAAGGGAAAAGGGCTCCTGGACAGGACAACAGTGTGGGGATCGCCGGGGGAGGTGGGTTCAAGGGGCCTAAATGGTAATGGGAAAAATACAATAAAGATTTTTTTAAAAGGAATGAAATACAGCTTAACAGCTTTTCAAGCTAGCCATATGCCATTTTCTGGCAATATTTTTTAAAGTTCTGGTTTAGATGATAACTGACATGATTATATAAGCACAGCCGAACTCAGGGCCTGGGTCAACCGGTGCTGTTTCTGTGGTTTCTAAGCGGGGATTAATGCGGGACCGTGGCTGGCAGGGGGATTTGAAGCTGGTCTGCATAGCACAGAACAGATTAGATAAAGGTCATTGGTTTCCAGTGGGGGTTGGGAGAGTCAGGCGCCCCCCCATTCTCTCTGGCACTGCCACCTTCAGACCTGGCTCCCCCCTGCCCCACCCCTGACCAGCTGCAGAGTTAAGTGGGCGCATCTGGAGCTTGGAAAACCGGTCCTTCCACCTCTTCCCAAGTCTGTTAACCTAGGGGAGCTGAGGTGGGGGTCAGCTGTCTTCTTGGGGGACCCTGCAGAGTGTCTCACCTGCTGGAGTCTGGAGCTCCATCACTTCCCAGAAGATTAAACAGACGGGGTTGAACAGAGCCTGAGAGGAGGGCCCCCAATCACACAGAAGACAGTTAACGTGTCCTTTGCTCCCATGCCCAAGAGCACAGTAAGCACTTGGAGGTGTCAGGAGTCCATGGGACACCCCCTCAGTCCCGGGGCAGCCCTGCACATCCAGGAGTCAGGTTATACACACACACGTGGAATTGGGGGTTCATGAGCTGGAGAGCACCTTTGGGCTTCTTTTCCTCACACCAGAACTTGCAGGAGTGTGAGTGCCAGGTTGTGTGTGGGGAGGTGGGGCCTGGAGTCAGCCCCGTGTGAACGGGCTAACTAGGATGAGGGCCGGGGGACAGCAGAGGGCCAGGCAGTAAGTGGGGTTGCAGGGCAGGAGGTCTCCCAGCAACCCCCAGGGTCCTGTGCTTGTCACACAGCAGCCACAGAAAATATTCCATAAACAAGAGTGCAGGCAGTGTGTGGGTACAGCTCAGCTTACAGACACGGGCATTTCTTGAAACACGAGAGACGTACAGAGAGGAAAAAACTAGTAGCGGCCAGGAATTTAAAGCTTTAAACTGCCTTGGCTAAACAGCTGTGGGGGGCAGTGGGGGGATGGAAAGTTGGAGTCCGGGGGATTTTTCTGGGGCTGAAAGTGAACACGGAGAAAGGCAGGCTTAGGGTGGCAGGCGGAACCCAGGTCCCCGGCGCCTCTTGGACTTGAGACACAGTCAGGAGCAGGCGGAGCCCACATCGGGGGCCCATCTGCCCCGTCACCCCACTTTATCTTTACCAGAAACTTTGCCGCATGGACTCTCTGGTGGGAGTAACTTCTCCGGATGCTGGCTCAGAATGACCTGCTGTCAATGGTGAGAACCAACACCCATTCTTCAGGAGGACTCAGCACCACAGAAAACATCGCAAATGCACCCCCTGCTGTGTCCACCCCTCTGCTACCCGCTCTCGCCTGGTGGTCTCCCTGTCCCCTCTCCAAGCCACACGCTGCTGCATGGCAGCCAGCGGGGTCTTCAAAACCCATAAATCAGATATACTGGCTTTGCCTAAAACCTTCAAAAGCTTCTTATTATGTTAGAATAAAATCTAAATTTTAGTGTGGACACAAAAGGGGCCACATAGTAAACTCGACAAGTTCAGGGCAGGGCCGCCTGGTGGCCTTACAAACGCAAGAGACTGCAAGTAACCACGTAGATGGTCTGAAATGAAAACTTTGTAAGTAAAAGCGGGTCATAGCGTGTAGTCACATCCTAGGCGGGTGTGTTCCCTGGCAAAGGTCAGTCTTTACCTTAACTCAGCCCATCCTTACCAGATCCTGGGGCAGGGAGAAGGGAATAAGGATTCTCTGAGCCCCCTTTAGGAGCTTGCAAGTCCCAGTGACTGCAGGAACAGCCCCTGCCCAGCAGGGAGCGCTGGTGGAGCAGGAAAGGCCTGGAAGCAGCTGCACCTCCGGCTTTCACGACCTAAAACACAACAGCAGCCTGCAGTCAGGGCCCTGGGCTCTGCCCACCGCGAAGGCTCGCAGTGTGGGGAGCACAAGACTGCTCTTCTTGTGGGGGACGTGGGGGGGCGGGGAGCGCCCAGTCTGGCGGGGACAGAGGGTGAGGGCCAGGTCCCTCTCCCGAGTTCTGCTGTGCTTGTGAAGGCAGGTTCGTTTATCCGTTTGCTTGTTGTTCTGTCTCCCAACAAGGGCAAGGAGCATGGCCTCTGTCCTGTGTGCCCCACGTCCGCGTCACCTGGGACAGTGTCTGGCACAGAGCAGGCCCTCCAGACACAACTGGTGAAGGAGTGAAAGGGGCCCGGAGAACGAGGGAACAGGACAAAGGGGGGCCGGGGAGGGGGAGCGGGAGAACAGGGGAGGCTGCGTCTCACGGGCCCCTTGAACGGCAACACAGCTTCTTGTCCGGGCAGAGCCAGAAAACCTTCTCCGGCTGTTCTCAGGGGGAAAGGCCGACCTTCCCCACCCCTAACTTCCCCCCGAAAAATATCTGTCACAACTTCTAGGCTGCGGAGGGTGATGCTTCCTGGCAGACTTCCCTCTGGTTCCCTGGGACACTAGGAATTGAGATAAGAGCTGGCAGGAGGGAGCCCCTGCGGGGTCAGGGACACTGTGGGAGGGACGTGCTGAGTGTCAGTGACGGCCCGCCTGCTCCAGAAGTTTGCTCAAGAAGGCTTTTCAGTTGGACACGTAAGCGCTCTTTTTTTATATAAGTTTTTGAAAAATTTAATCATTGTTCTAATTTTTTAAAGTTTGTGGTAAAATATCACATCACCTTAACCATTTTTCAGCACCCAGCTCAGCGGCGTTTGGTCCGTTCCCAGGGTGGCGCAACCAGCACCGCCCTCCACCGCTGGCACTCCTCTCGTCTTGCAAAACTGATGCTCTGTCACCCATTGCACCCATTACACAACTCCCCACCCCCCGCCCTCACCCCCACCATTGCACTCTGTCTTCCAGAACCTGACTCCTCTGGGGACCACGTGTGAACGCAGTCACACAGTGTCTGTCCTGAGGTGACCGGCCCATTTCACTCAGCATGATGTCCTCAGGGGTCACCATGTTGGAGCCAGTGTCAGAACATCCTTTCTTTTTATGGCTGAATCACGTTCCTTTGGACGGCTGGTTCACACTTTGTTTATCCTCCCCCTGCACCCCAGCAGGAGGAGTGATTTCTCTGGGGGCGGGACGCAAGCCTCCAGTGCCCCAGTTCCATCTCCCAGTCGGTGGAGTTTCTGAATCACAGCCTCTGTCCCCTCCAACTTCCTTCTCTCTGCCAGCCTTGGCTGCTGGGCACGTGGTTGGTGGTCCCCTCGGTAGGTGCCGTGGTCCCCTCCCCACTTTCATGGAGTGCGATGATGCAATGTGCAGGAATCACTTGCTGTGCCCAACCCTGCCAAGGTTCCAGAGTTTTTCCCGGAGGCCCGGGGGCGGCAGGGTCAGGGTTAGGTTCCACACGTCAATGCAAGTTCTCAGGCCTTGCGAGGCTTCTGGACGTGCTGCCTCTGGCCACTAGGGAGCAGCGTGGCACAGCTGGACCTGCGTCCCCAGAGCTGAGGGCCTGGGGCAGGTTATTGCCAATCTCCGTCTCAGGTTTCTCATCTGGAGGCTGTGTCCGGACTGCGCGAGCCTGACAGAAATCTCTCGGGTACTGCTGGGGTGCTGCCGGACCTGCGCTGGGCTCCGGACCTGTGGTGTGCGGTGGACTGCATCTTCCAACATGATACAATCCCGCGGTCTCTCCTCACACTGTGACCTGGCTGCTCTCCCACCAAGCAGTGGGGGTGACTGTGTCCCTCTCCTTGGAACCCCCAGCCACCTGCCTCCAGCTTTGGGGACGCTGGCTGCCTGCTGTGAGGAAGCCCAAAGCAGCCACGTGGGGAGGAGCTGAGGCCCCAGGGGACAGCCAGCAGACTGCCCAGTGTGGACAAACCTCCACACGATTCCGGCTCAGGCCACAGACGTCATGGGGCAGAGACAAATCCAAATTCCTGACCCACAGCATCTGTGAGCTTAACAAATGGCTATTTCAGGCCACGAACTCCTGGGTGCTTCGCTCCGTCGTCAGAGTAAGGGGACGCGCCCTGGAGAGGGGGGCAGCTCAGAAGTGGGACAGATGAGTCAGTCACCAGCCTCCACTGGGACGAGCACCAGGCAGGGGAAACTCAAGGGCTAGAGCCCAATGGGCAGGGAGAGGCAGTGTCCCCAGCCCGGCAGCGTCCGTCTGCCGGGAGCCTTGGTGGAGGGGCGGGGAGCCTGCAGGTGGAGCCGGCTGGAGGGTTGCCGCCGAGTGGCCCCGGAGCGTGAGCACGGAGGCCTGACCCCACCCATGGGCTTGGAGAGATTTATCAGAGTGCCAAGTGCAAAGTCATGAGGCAGGAAGTGAGGGCAAGGAGGGGGCAGGTCCCGAGGCCTTGGAGTCTGCCCCACGATGGTCTGAACAAGGGGACGACCAGCAGATTTTACTGGGAGGGTCTTGCTCTGAGGCCAGAGCATAGGGGAGGGCTCCACCCACACGCGCTGGACTCCCCTTTGCCTGTAGCTGGGTCCGCTGTGAGGCCCGGAGGTTCAGCAGGCCCGGCCCCTCACCCCAACCCCCTCCTCCCCTCACTCTGGGGTGCTGCTGTTTTTCCTGTCCAGCGGCCTTCCAGGGCCTGGCCAGCTCCCTTGGGGCCCTGTCCCCAGGGAGGAAATGCCGGGCTAGGAGAGTAGGCACTTTGGCCTCTGGCAGGGAGAGCTTCGGGGTATTTCCCCCCAGTAGTTGCACACGAGCCTGCCCACCCTGTGTGTCCTGAGCAAACCAAGTTTCTGAATGTGCCCTGGACAACCAGGCTACCCCCTCCCGACACTCACATACATGTGATGCACACACATGCACACATAGCACGGTGTAAAATACACAGGCACGGGGCTCGGAAAGACCTGGGCTCCACCCCTGCCCTATTATTTACCAGCCGTGAATCCGGCCCAGGTGTGACGCTCTGGCCTCACTTTTCCCACCTGCGGGATGGGGTTGCTAAGGGCACCCGCATCGAGGGAATACTGGGGGGCTCAGGCGGCGCTGTGGCGTTATTCACCAGCCACCTCCTTTCCTCTGGGAATTTAAATTGTTTTTCTGTCTTTGGGGAGAGGGGAGGAAGGCGTGTCCTCATCCACAAGTACATGCGCCTTTCTCTGGGGAAGACAAGGGTCTGTGGCCCATGCACGCAGACCCGCAGTATCTATCTGCATCGTGGCTCTGCACCCAGGTCCCGCCCCACCCTGAGCCTCGGGAAGGTCTCAGATGGATGGCCCAGTGTGGCCTCCCCTCAATAAAGACCTGTTTCTTCCTGGCCGCACTCATGGCCTGGCCACCAGCTGCTCCGTGAGCTCCTCTGAACGCCCAGCCGGCCCGCCCTGGACACACTCGGGCCTTCTGTTTGCCCCCACTCCTGCGGGCCACTCACAATGCGGCCCTGTTCTCCCCACCACCCAGCCGCCAGCTCTGCGGGAGGGGCCCGTGCCAGCCTCGGGGACACCGGGAGGCTGCTCTTGCTGGTTTCCAGGAAGCCGGCGCGCTGTGTGTGGCCCGGGACGGGCACCCCTGCGTTGGCAGCCCTTTCAGATTAGGGAGTGATTTGTGAAGGGCCGAACACCTCCCTGGAGAGCAGGCTTCCCTGAGCCTCCGGCACGCCAGCCCGCCCTGGCGCTGGGCCTGTGTGCGAGCTGTTCGTGCGGCCGTGGTGGGGGAGGGGGGGCCTCCTCCTCTCCAAGCCTGAGATTCAGCGAAGGCCGCCCCCATGTACCAACATCTGCCACCCTGGCCGCTCTATCTCCTGTCCCTGTTCGATTTCCCCACGTTCACTGTTTGGTCTCTCCAGAGGGGAAGTGTCGTGCATCTGAAGCTGTCTGTCTTGTCGAGGACTGTGCCCCAGAGCCCTGTGCAGTGCCTGGCTCCCAGATGGCCGCGTGGGGATGTGTGAGGTGAAGGAGTAGACAGAACCACTGCCCTGTGCAGGACTCGGGCTAGAACCGGTGAAGCCGTGAGTTCACGGACCAAGTACTGAATTACAGTGACTGGGGGCACAGGTGGGAATCCCTGTCTAATCTCTTCAGCCACCTGATCTTCCCCACTCACCTCTCAGCCCTTCCAGGACATGGGGGCCTGTCTCGCCACCCTCCCCCACCCCCGCACCTAGAACCCACAAGCAGCCCGGGACCCAGCAACCCACGAATGTTGGTTGACCGAGGAAGCCCTTCACTTGACCTCTGGTCAATTTGGGGTCACCCTGGCTTTGTCCTGTCTCAAGACCTTTGCGACACTGTTCCCCAGGCCTGGAGTTCTGCTGCCTCCACCGCCCCCCCATGAGCATCCTCCTCCGGCTTCAGGTCTCAGCTGGAACCGCCCCTCCCCAGAGTGGGCTGCCCTGGCCACGCCCTCTTGACTACTCCCTGCTGCTCCCCACCCAGCCCCCAGAGTTCCTCCCTAGACCTCGGGAAGGCCAGGTTCACTCATCTGTTTCCATTACAAGGGAAGCAGGACCTGTCCTGTCTTGTCCGCTCCGGTGTCCCCGCTTCTCAGCACAGTGCAAGGCTCACAGTCCTGGCTTAGTGGACATTTCTAGTGCACCGACAACCCCAGGGTGCTGACTTGGTGTCCACTTCACAGCTCAGGGCCGAGACACAACACGGAGTGTGCCCAAGGTCACAGCGTTTGTCCGAGATGCGGGCCTCCTGTCCCCTGTTGACTCGGCAGGTTTTAATCCAGATGGAGCTGCAGCCGCTGTGGGAAGGAGATGGGGAGTAAAAGAGGCAGGTGTTTCCATGGAGGAGAACAGGAACAGGGGTGTGGGGGAGCCAGGCTGTCCTCTCCTTGGGAAGAGGTGGTCAGGGAAGGCTCCCTGGGGGAGGTAAGGCAATCCCTGGATGGAGTTCCAAGAAAGGAGATGCCACTTAGCAGGGGGTGGGGACTGTGCCAGCAGCTGTGCAGAGGGGACACGGAGCTGGCCTCGAGCTCAGCTGGGTCGGTGTGAGGAGGAGGCCTGGGTTTGCTGTGCACAGTTTTGTGAACCCAGGTCAGTGTGGGGAGCCCAGGAGAACTAGCTCAGTGTAGGGGGACATGGCCCGGGGCAGAGCCACGCCTGAGGAAGGAACGAGCTCTCTGCCTGGGTGGTTTGTGAGTTAGATCGGGAGTAGGACAAGGGGTTAGCTCGGCAGGCGAGCTGCCAGCCTCTTCTCACACAGAGAATCCAGAGGTCTGTAATTGAAAAGTGTCCTCAACAGGCAGACGAGGTATTTATCAGACACTATCAGCATCTTAACATAAATATGCACAAAGGTGATCGTTACAGATTTTCATGATGGGTAACACCAGTCTCATAAATGTCACTTTTTCAGAGTTTTCCTGATGCAACGACGTGCGTGTATTCAGACACTGGCTCACTGCCAGTCATTTGTAACAGAGGAAAACTGGAAAGAAACTGAAAGTTTGCTGCTCTGTGTGTCTGGTGCCTCCCCTCCAGACTGAGCTCCAAGGGGGCGGCCTTTGTCTGCTGATTCGCTTCTCTGTCTGTCAGTCACACCTAGTGGGCGCAGGGGACAAATGCAGAAAAGAGCAGAGAGAGAGAGAGAAAACCCGTCAAACTGGTAGGAGTGATTGTTGCCGGGGGATGGAATGAAAGGTACTTTGTTTCTTTACGTTGTAGTTATATTGTCTACACTATTATAATGAATACACATTATGTTTGTAATGTGAAAAAAATTCAGAAGAAATAGAATGACATCAGGGTTAGAAAACATTGTTTCACTTGCTGACTCTGAACAGGGGTTTCTGAGGCCACGCCGAACCACAGAAGTCTGCAGCATCCTTTCTGGCTGGGGCCCCACGAGAACAATACACCGGACTGGGGGGGGGGATGATTTTCAGTTTCGCAGCGGCCACTCCTAACCCATCTCCGCCTCCCATCCCCCCTGGCGGCTTTTATAGCCTCCGCAGGGTGCAGACTTGACATTTATCTGGGCGAGCAGGGCGTGCAGGCTGCTGGGCGCCCCAAAGCCGCGTCTGCTCTGCGCAGATAACAAAACGCGGATCCCTCCGCCAACAGGAACCTGCCTTGGGAGCCGCCTTCCAGCAGGAGCGCGCTCCCTCCCTGTGCGGGCAGGAGCCAGTGTGTGTCGGATTGTTCGAGATCGTGAAATGGCCCTCTCCCATTTCTCACGGCCAAAGGAATTTGTCCTCTCCGGGCGGGGGTGTGGGGGACAGCCACCAGCTGGAATTAACCATTCACCATTTACCACTATGGGAGGTGCTGAGCTCCCTGCTCCCGGGGGTCCCCAAAGTCTGGTCTCCTTGCTCCTTGAGGTCACTCCCCAGGAAGCTGGTGTACCATGCAGGGAAGGTGGAGGTGGCCTCCTGCCTCTGCCGAGGTCTGCTCCGTCCCCAGGCCTGGTGGCCCCCACCGCTGTGACCCAGCCGTGCCCTCCCAGCTGGGGGTGGCCGGATGGTCAGGAGAGCCCAGCACAGGGCCAGGCCTTGGGAAGGCAGGTGGCAGAAACCCACTCGGCGCTCCCGGGGAGCAAGGAACATCCACCCGCTGGAAGAGTCCAATCGTCCTCCTCCTCCAGCCGCCGCCTCCCTGGAGAAGCATCCCTCTGCCACGGGGAGAGCCCGGGCGCTCAGAACCAGACAGAGCCCGAAGATCAGTCCAACCAATGCCGATTCAAGCCTTTGCCCCCCTCTTTTCTGTGCTCACCCAGGGACATGTTTTCACTGCTCCAGAGAGAGAGGACGGGAGCAAGAGAAGCCTCATGTGAGAGTGAAGCCTCGCCTCAGTTGGTCACCTCCTGCGCACGCCGGGTTGGGGAGGCAGATGTGCCCGGACAGGGGATCGAACCCACAGCCTTTGGGTTCCATGAGGACACTCCCACTGACAGAGCCACACGGGAAAGGGCTCTTCGCCCATTTAAAATCAGGTCGTGAGGGGCTTTTGTCGTTGAGTCGAACCATTTCTTAGTACACACTCGTGCTTTGCCGATGTTCTCTCTCATTCCGGGGGTGGTCGAGAGCAGCCTCTCACGCACCACAGCTTCTCATTCTGATGCAGTCGGGAGTATCTGTTTTTCCCTCGTGTTGCCTGTGCTTTTGGTGCCGTGTCTGAGAAATCATTGCCAAAGTCAAAGCCGTGAAGCTTTTCTCTAACGTTTTCTTCTAAGACTTCTATAGTTGTAGCTCTTAGAGTTGGGTCCGTCATAAGCTCATGTTTGTGCGCGGTGCTGCACTGGGGTCCGGCTTCATTCCTTGCAGGTGGAGGTCCATTTTTCCCAGCACCTTTGTTAAAAAGACTGTCCTTTCCCTGTGGAATGGTCTCTGCATTCTGGTTGCAAGTCATTTGCCCAGGTGGGCGGGGTTTGATCCTGGCCCTGTACCCCATTGGTCTGCGTGTCTGTCGTTATGCCCGGGAGGCAGCACCTGCAGCTTCCTGTCCCCGTGGGTGCACACTTCCTTCTGCTGTGCATAAGTGCTCATTCTGGGATGAGATCAAGGGTGACTTTTTCTTTCTTTTCCTATTTTGAAGATTTTTATTTTAAAGATTGGTAAAGATTTTTTTTAAATATTTTATTTATTTATTTTTAGAGAGGGAAGGGAGGGAGAAAGAGAGAGAGAGAGAGAGAAACATCAATGTGCGGTTGCTGGGGGCTGTGGCCTGCAACCCAGGCATGTGCCCTGACTGGGAATCGAACCTGCGATGCTTTGATTCGCAGCCCGAGTTCAATCCACTGAGCTACGCCAGCCAGGGCTGAAGATTTTTTTTTGAAGATTTTATTTATTTTTAGAGAAGGGAAGGGAAGGAGAAAGAGAGGGACAGAAACATCAATGTATGGTTGCCTCTCACACACCCATACTGGGGACCTGGCCCGCAACCCAGGCACGTGCCCTGACTGGGAATTGAACCGGAGACCCTTTGGTTCACAGGCTGGCACACAATCCACTGGGTCACAGCAGCTGGGGCCTATGTTTAAGATTTCAGTGTGCTTTATTGTATCACTGTTATAATAAACTCTGTGTGCACATACTTGTTAACACATCAAATGGTCACTCTTCTTACCACCTTTCCACAGCCCCACCCCCAAGGCCATTGACAGGCCTCAGCATACCTGGGAGCCACAGCTGGGAACAACGGGCACAGCTGAGACCAGCAGGCCTGACGTCCCTGCGCCTTGGTGACTCAGTGGGGGACAGCACAGGGCCCTCCTTCCGTCCTCTCCCCGGATGGAGCCGCCCCCGAGGTATGGAGGCCAGGCACACAGAAGGTCGCAGGTGCCAGAGGCAAGGTAACACATCTGCCTTCTGCTCCCGGGACATCCCAGCTGAACAGGCTCTGCCGGGTCACCAGCCCCACGAGTTCGGGACCGAGGGGAGTGGAAGAAAGTTGGGAGTTGACTCATCATTTAGTCAAACACTCTCATGCAGAGTCACCGTTCTTTCTTAAGAGAAAAGAGCGTCTTGGCAAAGGAAGGTCCTGTTCTCGGAATTGGGGAATCAAGGAAGGACAGGTGTCAGCTGCACACGGCCGTCCTGCAAACGACACACCTGGGGAGTGCGTGTGGAGCCACCCGAGCGGCCACCGGCGGGTGCGGGCGAACGGAGTGCGGTCTGTTCGCACTGCGCACGGCCCCCCGGCTGTGAATCAGGTGCAGACACAGGCTACGGTGTGGACGAACCCCAAGGCCACAGTGCAAAGCAGCCAGACACGGGCCACCGAGCGTGCGATTCCGTGTACACGAAACGTCTAGAACAGGCCAATCCACAGAGACAGGAAGTAGATGGGTGGGTCCCAGGCACTGGGGGAGGGGCAGTCGGTGAGACTGCTAATTCGGCACCAGTCTTCTTTGGAGGGTGACGGGAATGTTCTGGAATTAGCCGGTGGTGATGGTTGCACAACATCATGTGTAGACTAAAAACCACTGGATTGTAAACTTTAAAATGACAAATTGTATGTGACATAAATTAATCTAAATAAAAAATGCAACTAAAAAGAGTAAATGGAGGGGCAGTCTGTGAACGGATTAACAGCAGCCACCATCAGTCATTCTGCGCTCGCCCTGGCACGGGGCGGCCCTCCGTGGGAGCCCCCTCCACCGACGTGCCCCGGGGCCTGTTCTCGGATTTTGTAACTGTTACAAATCTGTCCTCACAGAGTGGGTTGACCACCGTGGAAGCGGGAGAACTCTCTTGTCCACTCAAGGCAGAATGTTCTGTCTAAACCGTCATGGGCAAGGCCTGCCCGGGAGGGGTCTGCCCTGGATGTGGGTGGAGGGCAGAGCGAGCTGGGCTGCCCGTTCCCATGGCTGCCACATCTGGATGTCTTCAGCGTGGGTGGTGGGCACTACTGTCCCTTGAAGCTCCCTGGTGTCCCCCCACCCACCCACCCAGTGCCCTAAGCCCCACTCTGTTCACAACGACGGCCAGGAGTGGACTTTCAGTGTGCCACGAGCGTGTCGCACCAGGGCCAGCGGGGAGCAGTGTGGCAGCGTGGGTAGGGGGGCCATGGCACAGAAGCCCCTTGCAGAGGCTCTCCTGGGGGAGGCCCCCACTGCCGTCTTCGTTGTGGAACGAATGGAAGGTGGGCAGGATCGGGCTGAAGCCGGGGCTGTGTGGCCCCTGCAAGGAGAGATGCCTCCTGCAGAGGGTCCAGGAGGATCTGGGACCCACAGGCCCTTCAGGGTTGTCTGTGAGCCAAGGACACAGGCAGCCACAGGGGACAAGGTCTCAGGTATGTGCCTACATGCCCGAGCCCAGGCATGCCATCCTGGCAGATGAGTGGTCCCTGGGTCAAGCAGATGGTGTGGGCGTGGGTCTGTGTGCAGAGGGAGCATGACATGAGGTGTGAGTGTGTGCCTGTGTGTGAAGTTGTGTTGGTGGGCACGTGTGTTTGCCCAGAGGGAGGGCATGAGTGGGCTGTGGGGGGGGCCCTACCAAGCTGGCCGCATGCCCCTCCCCTGTGCCCACCCCCCCAGGCTTCTGTGTGCTTTGGCAGGGCCGCCCAGGCCCGAGGACCCTCTGTGTCCGGGCCAGAGCTGCAGCACCCAGGTTGCCTGTCCCGAGAGCCCCCTCCCTGCTCTTCTCCCTTGCTGCCTCTCTCCTTCCCACCCTCCCATACCGCCAGTCCCTCTCTGTCTGTCTCAGTCACCTCCCCGCTCAGGAGAGGCCCGCCCAGGCCCTGCTGGGCCCGTCGGCAGACGCCACCCCACTGTCCCCGAGGAGCTGCAGCCCGCCCTCCTGGCACCTGTCAGAGTCCAGAGGCCTTGTCTTCTCATCTCTGACGTGCCTCATCGCCACGCCATTCGAGGGGGTCTGAATGAGTGTATTCAGGCAGACAGAGCCGCACCAGGGTGTGGGGACAGACGCGGTAATTAAAGAGGGTGCCGTCGCCGGCATGGCTGGCACCAGGTGCCTGGGAGCTGCTGATGAGGGAGCTTCCTGCTCTGCATCCCCAGGGAGTCAGTCTCCACAGGGACCCTGGGGACACCAGAGATCAGGAGCCCAGCTCTCCCACCCCCTGCAGCCCTGGGCACACTGAGGTCCCGGTCCCATTTCACAGATGGGAAGGCTGAGGCTGAGGGAGCCAGCGGGTGGCCTGAGGCCTCACGGCACAGCAAAGGCACCAGCTGTCGGGACTTCCCTGCCCTTGGACAGTCTAGGCCGGGGGCGGGGGGTTCTGAGTGACAAGGCCCTGAGTGAAGTGGACTTGGGCCACCGTGTCTGGTAGCTGAGGAGGACTGTCCACCACTCCATCACCAATGTTTCTATTACCACCCTAGGAGGCTCAACCGAGGAACTTCCCAGAGTCAGGTTCTCTCCTCGAGAAGGATTCCGGTCTCATCTCCTTCACTTCAAGTACACTGGCTGAACCCGCACCCAACTCCCAGCGTGCACTGGGCCCTGGGAGCCCACCGCTCACCTAGTCCTAAATTGAGGAGGACACCGAGGCCCTGGGGCCCCTGTGAGGTCCAGCCCAAGGCCGCCTCCTCAGGAGAGGAGGCCCGATCCCTCCCAAAGCGCCTGACCCTTGTGCCTGAGGTCCGGAGAGGGTGCTGGCCGTGGTTGTCTGTCTGTCTGTCTCTGCCAGCCTGTGGCTTCTGTGAGTCCAAGCAACAGGGCCTGCCCATGGCAGCAGTGGAACAGCACTGCCATGGAAGGGATGGCAGCGCCTTCCAGGAGAATGCCTCATCGTAAATGGGGAGGGTTCGTGCAGGCGTGAGGGGTTACGACACTCAGCGCTGCAGGCTGGTGGGGAGTGGGGCAGGGGCAAGGAGGGGTCAGCCAGGGGCAGAGATGGTGTCAGGAGGCCAAGACGGTGGCCTGGCCTTGGCCCGAGAGTGCCTCTGGCTCTGGAGCTGCCCTGGTGGAACCCTGCCCTTTTGGGCTAACCTTGGCCTTTCTCAGAGGCCAGCCACTCCCCCTGCTGAGCCAGGGACACACCCCTCCTAGATGGTTCCAGACGGGGAAACTGAGGCCCGAAGAAGGGATTTGCCCAGATTCATGGCTCCCCAGAAGCAGCACTAGAATTCAAATGCAGGTCTGTCGGGCTTCCACCACCAGAGAGAGTGGCCTTCCAGCTCCAGCGGGAGCAGCGCAGTGACAGGGATGGTCTCGGCGGGGGGGGGGGGGGGGGGGGGGCAGCCCTCTGTTGGAACGCACCTTCTCACGCGCCAGCTCCCTGGGTCCTCCGAGGAGCTGTGTTCTTATCTCCATTACAGAGCGCACACGGAGGGCGGAGGGCCGCCCCGGGCCAGGGCAACTGGGGCTGAGGGCGACCCAGCCCCGGAGGCTGGGTCTAGTCCCTGAGCCAGGTCGGCTCAGGACAGCTGGGCGGGAACAGGGCTCCCACCCAGCTCTGGGCTTCCCCTTCCTCCCCCACGGCCCCAGCTGCTGGTAGTGACCGGCCTTCGAACTCGCTGGGTGGCCTGGACATTGGGGGCAGGAGTGACAGACCCCGGGAGGGGGAGTGGCCAGGCCGGTCGCCCATTCGTGCCCAGCCCACCCACCCCGGTGTCCCCACCAAACTCGTGTGCAGTGCCACCAGGGTCTGTCCTGCTCTGACCTGTTTTCCTGGCAGCTGCTGCCAGGGCTGGGCTGGGCCAGCCCTGGGTGTCCTGCCAAAGCAAAGGTGGCCGCGGGGTCAGATGCGCTCTCTGCCGTCCCCGCCTTCGCACACGCTGCCCTCCACGGCTGAGAAGGCTCTCTCCTCCCGTCCTGTCCTGTCAATGCCGACCAGCCGCCACACCCCGCTGAGTGCCGCGGCCTCCAGGAAACTTCCGGACTCCCCCAGAAGGACTCTGCCCCGGCTTCCTTGTCACGATGGGCCCGGCCCGCTCTGTGGCTGCCCTGGCTACGGCAGAGGTTCCCCTCCCTGGCTGGGAGCCTCGACTCCCCCCTTTCTTAGTTGAGGGGAGACACTTTACACCAGGACGAGTGGGGGCGCAGGGGTCCCAGAATCAGGTGTGTGTCAGGGAGAGGCAGAGGCAGCCACGGAGCTGTCCAGCCAGGGTGAAGGGCTCAGTAGCTGCCCGGACTGGAAGGAGGCCTGGCTGCTGCTGCTGCAAAGCCCAGCATCCAGCAGCCCCTGGCGTGATGGCTCAGTGCCCGGCTCTGCCCAGCAGCTCAGCTGGCCCCCTAAGAGGCTCGCTTTTCTTTAACTAGCAGATACCATGTGCGCTCTGGACCAGGCAGGGTCACTTAGTCCTCATGACAGTCAGTGTGGAAGGCGCTGCTGCTGTACCCATCTATAGATGGGGAAATGGGGGCACAGCGGGGTCAGGAAGCTGGCTCACGGTCACACAGCTGGGAAATGGCAGAGTTGGGATTTGGACTCTGGCCATCACCGAGGACCAGCTCCCACTGGAAACTGGAACCCAGAGTGGGGGAGGGCTGCCATGCAGCCAAGAGCACTGGTGCAGCATGGGACAGAGCGCTGTGGCCCAGCCTCCTCCCGACTGTGTGGCCTCAGCCAAGTTGCTTAACCTCTCTGGGCCTTCGGTGTCTTCTTTCTAGATGGGGCCAGTGCCATGCATTTGGCCTGTACTAAGCCCCTGCGGAGTGCCAGAGCCCATCCTGGAGCCCAGGAACACAGCCATGTTCAGAGCAGGCAATACGGCCTCACGGTGTGGTAGCACCTGTCCACTGCGACTTGGCCGACGCTGTCTTCAATTGTAGTCGGCTCCTTTTAATGCTCCTCTGGGCCCACTGACTGTGCCCGAAGGGCCGGAGAGGGTGAAAGGGACCCCAGGCGGAAGGCAGTGCACAATGGTGGGCGGTACAGGGAACGGTGGGCGGTACAGGGAAGCCCAGGACCACATTGACCCTGCTCCTGGCACTGGGCTGGAGGTCCTGAAGTTGGGGCGTCCTGTCTGTGTCCCTGGGGTGGGGACAGGGTGACAAACGGCAGTGGCAGGCTAGTAATCCCTGGGCCTGGCCCTCGGTGCAGGAAAATCCCTGGCTGTCACGGAGCGGACGCTCCTGGCCAGCCAGGTCCAAAGCAGAGACGTCCTTGGGTTCAAGCTGGGAAGTTCTGTTTTTGTCTTTCTCCCCTTTATTCCCCTCCACGTCTTTTTTTATGGAGTTACTTTCTTTCTGGACATAAAAGAGAAACTTGTTTGCTGTCAAAATAAGGTTGGAAAAGCTGGAAAGGTACCAAACTTGTACGGAACATCAGACCCCGCTCCCAGCTTGCAGAGACAGTCCCCCTGCTGAGCGGCCGGCGAGGGGCCTCCTGGGGTCTCCCGGGCACTGTCCCGAGTGGTTGGGGGACAGCTCACACGGAGCCGTGTATGACTCTTTGTACCGAACATAAAGCTGTGCCGTCAGCTAAAATCATGCTTCCTGTTTCTTCCTGAGCACAGAATTCTCATCTGCTTATCGTGAAAACAAACCGGTTACAAACACACAGAACAGAGAATTCCGGGGGAACAGAAAGGGAAAGTGCCCACCACGGTCCAGCGTCCAGCGACTGTCCCGAACTTCACTGCGGGCGGCCATGGGGACCCCCACCCCTGGGGGGTAGACCAGCAGGCATGCTAGGGTCACAGGCTTCAGGGTCAGGCCGGCAGGGGGAAGGGTTTAAATCCCTCCCCCATAAGCACCTTGTCAGCTGACCCTTCAGGCCTAGGTTTTCTGGAAAGTGAAACTGATCTGTGCAGCCTACCTGGTGAGGTTGCTGGGGAAATCACTGAATGAGTGGAAAGCCTTGCCACAGAGGAGTGGAGACAGGTAAGAAGGGCTTAGAACCGCACACCGTGAGCGCGTAGCGGACGTGGGGCTGAGCAGCAAGTAGCCTGCAGAAACAGCGGCGGAGCGCGCACCACGCGCCAGGAAGGGGCTTTGCGTCTGTAGCCCCCGGACTCCTCCCGACAACTCCCGGGGAAGCTGTGTGTGTTCCCCTGGTTCCACGGGTGTGAGAGAGACCAGGCGTCATACTGGCACTGTGCACAGCAGCCAGAAGGCAGACACAGCCCCGATGTCCAGGGACAGGAAGATGGACGGACGAAATGCAGTGTGTCCCACGATGGCGTATTTTTTACCTATAACGAGGCATGTTGTAGCACTGGCCCGGCTCCACCGTGGAGGGACTGCAAGGCATTGTGCTGAGTGAGAAACGCCAATCATGAAGGACCACGGACCGAGTGACACCATGTAGGTGAAATACCTGGGAGGGGCGCAGCCGTGAGGGTGGGGAACAGAGGAGTGCCTGCAAGGGCTGGGGGCGGGGGTGGGCATGACTGCTAACCAGCCGGGGGTCTCCCCTGGGGAGCTGAACACGCCCCGGAACTAGATAAGGTGGCGGTCTCACAGTATGGTGAATACCCTCAATGTCACTCTAAAACAGGCAATTTTGTGTCATATGAATTCCACCTTAATTTTTGGAAGAGAAGAAACAAAGGCCAGTGACTTGCCCAGGTTCAGGCCTGCCCGGCCAGTGACAACCCAAAGGGCTGCAAGAGCTCTCTGGCCGGCCGACCCCAGGCCTCGCTGCAGAGTCCTGCACCCGCCGAGCTTGGGGCCTGGCGCCGTGACCCCAATTTCCAGAAGCAGAGTCGTGAGGTCAGAGTCGCTGAGTGACATATGTGGGGACAGAGCCTCGCCCTGCCCAGGTGCCTGGTGAGTGGGAGTGAGGGCCACCAGCCTGAACCCAGAGACACAGGTCGGCGCGGCTGTGCCTGGAGCCCAGCGGGGTGGGGGTGGTGCTGGCCTTTGGCCCGCCCCCGTGTGCAAGCCTGCGCACTTGACACAGCCACCTGCCTGCTTGGGTTCTATTTAATCCTGCTCCCTTCCGGGACCCCAGACCTGAGGGCTGCGGCAGCCCGCGGGGCCCAGAACCCCCTCGGTTGGGCGATCATGGCACGGAACTACCGCTGGTTGCCTTGCAGTCTCATAGCGTCACTGGGCTTCTCTGAGGTTGTTTCCACACCTGAACGCCGAGGAGACAGTAACTCAACCATAGGGAGGTTCCCACAGGAGCCAGGCCCGTGTTGACCCACGTGCCACCCGCCCCTACACCAGGCGTCTTCCAAAGCATCTTGAAAAATTGGTTCCACAAGTGGAGATACTGGTAAGCGACGAGAGTGAGCACAGTCGGTGAGCCTGGCACCTAGGGCACACTCAGTAAGTGGGAGCTGTTATTACTATTATTATTTATGCAATGGTTTTCCCACGCAGGTTTCCACGCACACGGAACATTTCCAGAAGGCAACACAAGAAACTGTGGACAGCACTTTGTTCCAAGAATGACTCTTCACTCACGGCCTTTCTGCTCTCTTGAAAATTGTCATCAGGTGCATGTGTTACTTTTGTAATAAAGTAGTTTAAAATACAATTGTACTCCAAAATACAAACTGTTAGTTATTATGACCCTCTCAATTCACAGAAGAGGAAACTGGTGCCCAGACTCCGCCTCCTCCAGGAAGTCCTCCCAATGCCCAGGCAACACACAGGCTCCTGCAGCCACAGAAAAGTCCCGCTGCCTGCCCCTGTCTGTTTCCCTGGCTGCCTCTCCCACGAAACTGGGAGCGCCTGGAGGGAGGGCCCATTTGACTCACCCGAGTCCTCACTGCTCAGCTGCCCAGCCCCGTGCACTGGCTGGTGCCAGCTGGGCAGAACCGAATGAAGGAATTAGGCCCAGAGAGGTTAAGCCGGCTGCCTGAGATGACAGAGCAACTGGCTGTGCAGGGTGAGGCCCAGGACTCTGGGCTCCGACTCTACCGCCCACACTGTACCCTGACTTCTCTAGGACAGGCCCCAGCCCAGCCTCCGGGTTGCAGGAAGGAAGCTCTCGCCCACGCGTCGTAAACGTCCAGAGGAGGCGACCTGGGAATCGTCCAAATGGCCACCAGCGCTCCTGCAGCTGGGCTGGAATCTGGGGTTTGGGAGGAAAGGTCGCTCAGGCCCCAAGGGGCAGCTGGTGACGCCCCAGGCACGGAAAACACCAGAAAGTTCTACAAGCAGAGCCAACCAGAGAAGTCGTAGAAATAAGGAGGCCTCCCCCCCCTTGCTGTCTCACGTGACACTTCAGCACTGAGGTTTCAGCCTCCGAAACTCAGACACGAAATTTTCCGACGGCAGAAGAGTGCTTCCTGGACATGGTGCGGCTGCCACTGCCTGGGAGATCCCAGCCGGGGCCCAGCTCACACGGGCCATTTTGCAGGTGAGGAAACGGAGGCTCAGAGAGGAAACCGCTCCTGTGCGCATGTGGGCGTGCGACCTCAGACAAGGCCTTTCTCTCTGTGGACCTCCGTTTCCCCACCTGCGAAACGGAAGGGCGGACCACGCGATGCTCAGCGTCCCTCGGTATGGCTCCACAGTGGCCTCCCACACCTCTCTCTGGACACATCCGTCCGGGTGGCAACGGCTCCCTCCGGCCACTCCGCTGTCTGTGGTCCTGTCGGATTAGCAGGCTAAGTGACCGACCTACGTGCACTACTCCTCGGCCACTGCCCCACCCCCTCACTCACATACACGCGCACACACACACACAAATGCACACACAGAACAGGGGAACTGCTCACTCCAGTCTGCAGCCCAGTCCTGCCTCCTCGGGAAGACAGTGCCACCAGCTCTGGAGGGGAGGCACCCCTTGGCAGACCGAGGACAAAGGCAGCTCTGTCCCCAGTCCCAGTGGTTACTCCGCATCACTGTGCGGCCCTGACTGCTCACCACCCAGCCCTTTCCTCCCACCGCTGGGCGTTAAGGGTGGGCTGAAGCTCACGTTTGGGCAACCGACCTACTCTCCTGCTGCGGTGATGCACCAAGAGGCTCCGACCTGGCAGTCAGCTCAGAGAGAGGGCAGGAGGGCTCTGATTCGCAAAGAGCCGGGTAGCCCACGGAGGAGAGAGAAGCTTGAAGCCCTGCGTGGGGGGTGGAAGTGGCTAGCAGCCGCCAGCTTCGGGCGGCTGGGCCGGGCTGGGCCGGGCTGGGCAGCTGGCATAGGGTGTGGGAGCTGTGGCTGCCAGGGGGGTCCCCGATACCCGCTGTGACCACGGTGACCAGCGTGGCCAGGGGCGGCAGCATAGGCCCCGAGACTTTCATCTGCATGCTTTTACTGTTACATTTATTTGTTTTAAAAGTCAAATATAAATGTGTATTTTATATCGTATTAGCGATATAAATAGATTTCGCACAATGCCTGGCTCTGATAAGCCCTCCCTAAATTTTAGATGTTTCTCCATTGATTTAATTGTGTGTAGTGATGATTTTACGACACGGCCCTGAAATTCCCTGCCTGCCACGCCCCGTGGGTCCACATCCCTGCCTCCGGGCCCTGGGTGGGCTTGTGACGGCCTCAGCTGAAAGGCACAGAGGACGCCAGCTTGGTGAGGCCTGGGCTAGGTTGCAGCACCTCCCCAGGCCTCTTTCCTGGTGTATAAAATGAGGTAAAGGAGGTCCCTGCCTCCCGGGAGGCCGGTAAGGGTTTAGAGGGTGCGCACAGGTAATGCACGTGGGTCGGCACCAGGCTCAATACACCCCACCTGGGACTGCTGTCCCCTTGCCTCCCAGGCAGGGCCATCTCTGAGCTGGTCTGTGCTCCTCGGCCCACCCTTGCCCATGCTCTGGTTTTCTCTCCCACACAGATACACACACACACACACACACACACACACACACACACACGGTATCCTACATGCAATTGTCCAGCAAAGCTTTACTGAGTGCTGTGAGTGCTGGGGCCGGGACACCTGGGTGTGACCCGGGAGCTGCCTCGCCGCGGGGGGCGGGGGGGACGCTGCTACTGAAGAACAAATGATACGAGTGGTGATCCATCACAGCTGTGCTGAGGACTACGCCGGAAGGCTCCGGGCCAGGGGAGCGTCCAGCCACGGGCGGGTCAGCAGGAGGGAAAGTGGGGCAGTGGGCTGCGCAGGGGGGCGGGGAGGGGGCGCGATGTGGACACGCACACCTGCAAGTGGGAGCCGGGCCCCAGGGACACACAGTTCAGAAAATGTTGTTCCCTGGGCTGACGGAGCCTGGCCTCCACCCCCACTCCCCGACTTCACAATGAAAGCAGAACAACCCAGCAGAGCACCAGCCTGAGCCCTGTGGGTGAAGTTCCAAAATGAGCAAAACCCAGGCCAC
>PVIA01013749.1:0-30489 GCA_004024845.1 Tonatia bakeri
AAAAAATCACCCCAGCTGCACTGTTACCATCAAGACTGAGCAGTATTCTACCTTATAATTGAGTCTCAGTGGCACAATTCTTACATCGTTCACTATGACTGTTCCAATAAGCCCTTGTTAAAGTTAACAGACTTGAACTACACTGAAAATTTATCAACTAAAGGTGAGCACTGGCTTAGTAGAATGGAACAAAAGAAATTTACTTTTGTGGAAAGGAGATACTGAGCTCTAAAATTTATGTTTGATCAGAATTTTAATGTTAGTATATAGCCTAGAATGTGTTCTAAAGAAAACTAGTATGTGAGTAAAATTTTTAAAAATAGTCTAAGTATCCAGATGTTGAGGAATAATTTTAACTTATATTTATAATACATAATCCATACAAACGAACCCTATAAAAGAATAAAATGGTATATATAAAATTAATTACAGAGAAGATCATGTATTTTGAAACATATATATTAAAGTTTATAAATTTGTATTTCAATGACAATAATCTTATCCTGATGTTCTCTCAAATTAAGGTAGTACTTAAAATTGGAGAAATCTAAGCATTAAAATAAAATCTCCTAGAACCTAATATTAAAAAAACATTCATTTATTGAGGTACCACTGGTTAATAACATGACATAAACTTCAGTCGCACAACTTTATACTCCAACGTCTGCGTACTGCACTGTGTGCTCACCACCCACATCTAGGCACCACCCTTCTCAGTGTATTTGACCCTCTTTACCCTCCTCATGCTTCCTCTACCTGCTTTCCTAAGAACCATTTTGTTGTCCACGTCTATGAGTCTGTTTTTGTTCATTGTAGCCTTTTGTTTTATATCATTCAGAGTGAAAGAATAGTTTTTGTTCTTTCCTATCTGACTGACTTCAGTCAGCACAATATGCATAATCCATTCATGTTGTCACAAATGACAATATTTCATCATTATTATGGCTAAGTAGTATTGTTACAGGAGGAATCTGGACAAATCACTGGGTAGTGGGAAGAATCCCTGAGGGGAGAAAGAGCCTGCCTTCCCTAGTAGAAGGAGGGGGCGCATAGGAGGAGACTGCCTGAGGCAACAGTAAACAAGCTAGCTCTGTGTGCCAGCCTGCTTTGCCCCTGCCACAGAGCAGTGAGGAATGGCACAACGAAAAAGTTTGCACAGTGTGCACCAGGCTGGTGAAATATTTGGAAAGAGGAAGACCCTCCTACTGGCTGCTTCTGTGCATAGGATTTTGGGTTAGGTTTTTAAAATTGAGAATGCCTGGAAAATCACCCCTGTTTCCTCCCCCTCATTATCCCAGTCAGGGGGTTGGATGCCTGAGGGTTCCTGGACCCACAGCCCACCCTGGAAACCATGTAGACAGGCAACAACCCCAGGCCCCTCTCTGCTTGAGAAGAAGCAGCAGTGCTGACAACCAGTGCGGTGCTGCACAGTCCTGCCTGTCCAAGCGCCCAGTAAACCATCAGCTAGAAGGATGGGGCAACCCACTGAGAATAGGACACCAGAGCCCAGAGACAGTGGAGAGATGCCTGAAGCAGGACTATGACCAGGAGACAACTAAGCCACCTAGATAATCATGCTGATCGCAGAGGACAGTACTTTTAAAAGGGAGAAGGCATTCTAGAAGCTTTCTTGAGCTACTCTGACAAAGAGTATATGGGTTATTTTCCCTTTGGCTATTTTAAACAGAATGGGCTTTAAGACAGAAGGCCATCATTGTTCCAAAATTGTGTAGCTGTTAAATAAGACTCCTTTCCTTTTTCATCAGATCTCTGCCTCCAGAATTTATGAGTGACAAACAGAAGAACCCACCTAGCTATGAGGTAAGAGTATTGTATCATATATATTCTATTATATATAGTACTATTCTACATATAGTAGTATATTTGAGGGCTGTCCAGAAAGTATCCAGCCGTGTGATACAAAAAATAGAGACATTTACTTAAGAATATAAAAGGTACAATAAACACTGTACATAGGACAATGATGCCTCAACCCCCTTCAAAGTAGGCATCTTGGGACCTCACACAGTTCTCCCAGTTGAATCAGTTGCTCCATCGTATTTTCCTGAATCTCACTGTTGGTCTGAAATCTCTTCCCTTTCTGAGGTTATTTTAATTTTGGGAAAAGCCAGAAGTTTCAGAGCGCCAAATCTGGGCTGTAGCAGGGCAGAATCACCTGAGTGATTTGCTGTTTTGCAAAAAAGCTGCATGAGATGTGATGCATTAGTGGGCTCTTTGTTGTGATGAAGCTGCCAATCGCCAGTTGCTCATAGCTGTGGCCTTCTGCATTGCCTGAATAATTTCTGTGGAGGATTGTTCAAACTTAACACAAAGTTTGATGCAGATTTGTTGCTTCAGTCATCCACTCATTTTGAATGTGACAGCCACACAGTACACATGCTCACTCAACATCTACCATCCCCACTGACTAGTACAGTGAAGTCATCATTGTTCACACATGTACATTCCAGTCCACTCTCCATGGCTGCCAGGTTACATCAATATTATACAAACCATTGTGATTATAGTAACAATGACTGGGCTTTTTCCAGACAGACCTCTTAGATACTATATTACATATAATACGTGCGTGTTGTGCATGTGTGTATGTGTATGTGTGTGTGTAAACATCTTCTTTATCCAATTATCTGTTGAAGGACACATGGTTGGATATAATTTGCCCATATCTTGTCAATCGGCAATAACATTGGAATGAACATAGGGGTGCATATATCTTTACGAATATGTTTTTAAATTTTGTGGTTAAATATCCAGAAGAGAGATTTCAGAGTCACATGGTAGCTTTATCCTTAACTTTTTGAGGACCTTACATACTCTTTTTCATGGAGACTGCACTAACTTACATTCCCACTAACAGTGCTCCCTTTTCTCCACATCCTTTTCAACACTGGTGTATCATCGAGGTTTTGATTTTAATTTCCATTCTAACTTGTGATGTTAAACATCTGTTATATGTCTGTTGGTCATACCTTCAGTATTTTTTGGAAAAGTGACTATTTAGGTCTTCTGCCCATTTTTTTAATAAGGTATTTTCTTGTTCGTTGTAAGTTCTATGAGTTCTTTATATATTTTGGATATTAGCCCCTCATCAGAGGTACTGTTTGAAAATATTTTCACTCATTCAGTTGGGGTCCCTTTTGTTTTGTTTGTAATTCCTTTTATGTGCAGAAGCTTTTTAGTCTGATGTCGTCCCATTCACTGATCTTTGTTTTCACTTCCCTTGCTTTTGGGGTCGAGTTTAGAAAAACCTCTTTGTGATCAAGTTTCATAAATTCAGTGCCCATGTTTCTCTCTGCTATTTTATTTTTTCAATATTATATTAAAGTCTTCAATCCATTATGAGTTAACTTTTGTGTAGAATGTCAGAGAGCAGCACAAAATCATTCTTTTGCAGGTGGCTTTTCAGTTTCCTCAACACCATTTATCAAAGAAGTATTTCCTCCTCCCTTGTATGGTTTTGACTCCTTTGTTGAAAATCAGTTACCCACATCCATGTGGGTTTATTAGCACCTGAAAATTTTGAACATACCAAAACGTTGCCAAAACAACTCATTTAATACTGATCACATTTAGTTGAAGGCAAGGTTATGGAAAAGGTTACTGAAACATGGAGTTTAAACAAGGGCAATTTAAGAAGTTGTAAAGAGCAAGATAGATGGAAGGAAAATGAGAAAGGCAAAAGAATAGATGAAACATCACTCAGAGTGTTTGTCTTTTCCTGGGAATAACTGAAAATAATTTTAACAATTTTAAGTAAAATTCTATTCCTTTCCTTCCTAATCTATAGCAATATCAATGCCAGGCTCTTGTTAATGACTTTGCAGCACAGAATGTAAGTAATTATGGAACTCAGAGAAACTAACCTTCAAAGGAGTTTTAACCTTTGGTGTAGACTGTAAAGAAAGGAAAGTTACTAATGCTATCTAGAAAATTCATCTGACTGCTGATTACCCCTCAGTGTCATTGATATGATTAAAAATAGGGCTGTCAGAATTGTGCATCAAAATCTCAGTTTTTATAGTCTATCCAGAAATATTCACTTTCTTAGCAGGTAAAGAAAGAAGGCACAATGCATGTGAAAGACAACCAATATACTGATATGCAGTGATTTTATAAAATGACCATAAAATCACCCATTAAAATTTATCCAACACCTCGTGGAATGCTTATAACATGCACTCAATCATTTTTTGGTGAATTACAATAAACTGCAATTGTCAACTATACCACTTTTATATGTATGCCTACTGTTCCATTAAGTGTTCCCTCTACTCTTAACATTTAAATGGGGCTAACTTTATCATAAAATTTTATTTGGTAAAAATGGACTTAAAAAGTCCAGAGAATCAGATCAAGTTCAAAATGATTGATACATTAAAGACTAAAAGTGAGGAATCAAGAATATATGTAAAGGAACATGGTCTAGTGTTTTGGCTCTTCATTTTCCAAACTCCAGAAAACACCCCCAAATAGCTAAAACAATCCTGAGAAAATAAGAACAGAGCCAGAGGTATCATACTATCTGACTTCAAATTATACTGCTGAGCTAAGATAATCAAAACATAAAGATATTTGCAGAAAAACAGATGCAGTGATAAGCGGAACAGACCCGAAAGCTCAGAAAGAAAACCACATATATATGGGCAGATAAATTTTTACAAAGGAGACCAAAACACACAATGGAGAAAAGAAAACTTTTTCAATAAATGGTGCTGAGAAAATTGAAAAGCCACCTGCAAAGAATGAAACTAGATTACAGTTTGTCTCCATATAAAAAATTAATCCAATATGGATTAAAGACCTAAATATAAGATCTGAAACAATAAATTACATAGGATACAACATAGGTACGAAACTTATGGACCTCGGTTGTAGAAAACCTATTATAAATTTGATATCAAAAGTAAGGGAACTAAAGGTAAAAATAAATGAATGGAATTATAACAAACTAAAAAGCTTCTGCACAGCAAAAGACACTGACAACTAAACAAAAAGGCAACTGACCATGTAGGAGATGATATTTGCAAACAGCAGCTTTTTCAAAGGATTAATATCCAACACACATAAAGAATTATAAAACATAACAACAAACAAATAATTCAACTTAAAAAAATGGGCAATGGACCTGAACAGAAAATTATCTCATGAAGACATACAAAAGGCCAGCAGATTTACAAAAAGGTGTTCAACTTCACTAGCTATTAGGGAAATGAAAATCTAAAGTACAATGAAATACCACCTCACACCCGTTAGAATGGCCACTATCAACAAAACAGGCAATAACAAGTGTTGGAGAGATTCTGGAGAAAACAGAACCCCTATTCTCGGCTGATGAGAATGTAGACTGGTACAGCCACTGTGAAAAGCAGTCTTCTGGTTTCTCAAAAAATTAAGAATAAAGTTTCCATATGACCCAGTAATCCCTCTCCTGAGTATCTCCACCTGAAAACATAAAAAAACACATGTATTTGCAAAAATATATGCACCCCTATGTTCACTACAGCACTATTCATGGTGGCAAAACTTGGAGACAACCTAAGTGCTCTTTGATAGAAGACTGCATAAAGAAGATGTGGTACATGTATGACATTTATGTATACTATGGAATACTATTTAGCCATAAGAAAAAACAAAATATTTTCATTTGCAACAACATGGATGGGCCTGGAGACTATTATGCTAAGTGAAAAAAATCAGTTAGCAAAAGCTAAGAACCATATGATTTCACTCACATGTGGGACACAAAACTGAAATTTATGGACACCGACAGCAATGTGGTGGTTACCAGAAGGAACGGGGTGGGGGATGGTAGTGAGAGAGGGGGCTTAATGCATGGGGATGGAGGATGTTTTGACTTTTGGTGGTGGGCACACACTGCAACATACAGATTTGGTATCATAGAAATGTACATTTGAAATCTATATGATCATATTAACCAATATCATCCCAATAAATTTAATTAAAGATAAGTAAATAAACCCAATCAAGTTCTTGGGTTTTATAACAGGAAAAAAATTAAAAAGAAGAAACAAATTCAAACTTTTATTAAGAAACTACCATCGTTCATGTACTAAAGATTTTAACGCATGAAATTCCCAGGAAGACTAGCAGTGTGTGGGAAAAAGCTGAGTAAATATAAAAGGAAACAAGGCAATATGATCTAGAACAAAAAGAAACACAGATAAGAAGCCTAAGTGATTCGAAGCACAACAAATTCAACAAACGAGAAACATAAAGAAATTCACATCAAGTATCCTGCTTGCACACCTGGCAAGGTGACACCTGTGCTGCCGCCCTGCAGGTGGCGCTTTGAGGACCACTGGTCTCCAGTGCAGCGTGCAAACGGGAAGGGGATCCAAACGGCGGCCAGAGGAAAGAACTGTTGCTACAATAAAGCAACAATTACACTGAAATAAAATTGAAATAGAGAACTTAACTTTCAAATGAGGATGGAGGATAATTAAATAATAAAAAAGTTATGAGAGCAAGGAAGAGAAACAGTATAAATAGACACATGAATAGTGGAAAATAACAGAAATTACAAATATATGTCATTCGTTATACTAACTGTATTTGTATGTTCTAAACTCTCCAGTAGTAGATCAATTTAATGAACCACATTAAAAATCAAGCTATTTACAGGGACAAAAATAAAACATATCTGTGCAAAAAAATGAATTCAAAGCAATTAATCAAATGGCACCAAGAAAATTCTAGCTCCCAAAGACTGGCATTTATATTAATCTAAAGCAAAATAACCTAGTTTTATATTTAGAAAAGAATAAATGTTATTAGAGAAAAGAAATAATATATAAAAAATACTTCATTGAATAAAGTGATAAACATTTTGGAGTACATAAAATAATTTGAAAATATTTAAAGCAAGCCTTGGCAAAAATACTGGAAGAAATTTTTAAAAACTGTCTTCAGAGTGAGAGATATTAACACAGCTGTCTTTCACTAACTGATAGAATAAGGGCAAAAATGTGAATGAGAATGAGAATGATTTGAATAATATAAATAAAGAAGCACTTTGTTTTAAATGGCTATGTAAGAAAACATTGATCACCCCAACAGCAGAATGAGCCGTTTGCAGCAATGCATACAAAATTTACCCAGATTTACCAATTATTTCAATATAAATTTTAAGTAAACAAATATAAAAGGATTTAAATAAAATAACATTTTGACAAAACTAAAAGTTTGCTAGAAATTAATTGCTGAATGTTAACTAAAAATTCATATGATTGAACATGAATGCATCAAAGGAATAATAATTAGAAAAGATTCCTAATGTTAACAAGAACGCTACAAATCAGAAACCTGTGAGATGAAGCAAAGAGCATATTTAGTGGAACAGTTAACCTATAGTGCAGATATGAGGAGTCTTTTTCTTTGGCTTCATCAAAGGATGTGTTTTGCAGTGGTCTCTGGCTGTTTCGCTGTGAGTTATATGCTTCAGCACTGCTGTTCATCTCTGATCATCAGATAGACAATAGTTTTCTAAAGTTTCCTGAGCTAAGCAGTGACCAAAGCTGCCTTACATTTTCTTTCAGTTTGACCAAACTTTCTATGGGTGTCCTCTTTACTATGCCCCTGACCTACCTTTTCTCAAAGCATTTACTTCAGAAATAAAATACTTTAGAAAACTTGCAATTATACATGCTTTCTCTGCTCCTTTGAGATATAAATCTTCTACAGCCCTGGAATGTTTTTACTCAGAATTTGGGAGCTAGCCCTTTGAAATGGAATCAACAAGAAAGATAACACCCCATGTCCAACTTTTTTAGGGGGAAGGAAGTAGCCTAACACCGAAAGAACAATTAGCAAACGCAGATGACCCCATTCCATTGACTGACATTTCTGCTAATGAATGTCCTCTAGTACTTTGCCTTTAGATTATCCCAGCATTTAAAAATTCTCCAACCTTTTTTCTTCAGTGAGTGAAGTTGAGTTGAATATCTTTCCTCTATTTCAAAATTCTTAAACGAGATTTTCTTTACCTGTGTAACTTGTGTCAGCTGGTCATTGACTAGCACATGCATTTAAAACTTCTGAGACAATAAAGCATTTTAGGAAGACAATAATTATTAGCAACAAAACAGTACTCACAGTTTGTAGAGCACTCCTGAGCCGAGATTCCCATGACCCAAACCAGGTATAATCAAATAAGTGACAAAAAGATCCCAAAGAGAGGATACTTCTTTAAGCCAGGGGCCTGTTTAAGTATTTCATGTAACAGTGTCTCCAGTTGGTGTTTATTCAACAGGCTCGTTTCTGAGAAAGTGAGGCACTGGATATGAGAGAATTTCTCAATGGGCAGGACAATGGGATCACCAGCGTGGTTGCAAGTTCAACATTCAGTCGTAGGTTGGAGGGTGAATTATCCTGAGATATTGAGCAATGGCATCGCCTTTTTGAGAACAATAAATATACTTAAACAAAGGTTGTTTGGATAGGGGAGATGCATGCAAGGAAACAGAGCCTTCTGCAGGAACAGTGAATTTGAAGGGTCCAGCAGGCATCACCTATGCATCTTGTTTGTCCTATAGGTTGTTAGCAGTCAGTTTAGGACCTCCATCCTGGCCAAAAAATGTTAAAAATGATTAAAGAGCACAATTTAGGTGATGCAGACAAACTTCATTTAACACTTCATGGAGCAGACAGTCTCCATTTGGAGAACTGCTAAATGATGTGGAAGACAGAGAACTTTTGTAGGATAAAGAATAAGGAACAAGGAAGTAAGTTAGAGTGCAGGGCTGGCGTGGCATTTGGGGATTGGCTAATTGGGTACACCGCATTTCTGGTCAAATGTAACAGTTACAGGGATGCCAACGTTATCTAAGTTTCAATTTGCTGGTGTGACATCCTTGGCAAGAGCGGCTCCATCTTGTGTCTAGAAATTTATTTCAACACTTGCCCTGTGTAATTTTTCTTTGACAGCAGCAGGCAGCGGAAACTTCCTGGTGTTCTGAAGCATAGTTTCCTGTTGGCCTTTCTTAAATTTTGCCCCTGCAGAGCATTTGACAATTTTGTGAGTATCTAATTCTCTAGGTTAACTCTATTCATTTTTGAAAATCTAGAGCACTATTTTATATATGAACCCTACTTAAATCAAGAACAAAAAGAAATACAAGATTCTTTTTTAAAACACTATTAAATTTTATGGAAAGCCATTAAATAATAGCCAAATGGAAATAAATACTCAATATTTTATCAGTAATCAGTAAGATATAAGAGGGGGGGCCCTGAATTGAATTTATTTATAAAATATTATGTATTTATCTTACATATTTAAATCTCAGTCACCTTCAAAGTACTCTTCATTTGATGCAATATACCAATCAAGATGTTTTTTCCACTGCTCAAAAGAGAACCCACAGAATGGGAGAACAAATTAGCCAATACATCTCATAAGGGGATAATATCCAAAATTTATGAAGAACTTACAAAATTCAATTTGAAAAAAAATGACCCAGTTAAACAATGGTCAAAGGACTTGAATAGACAGTAATCCAAGGAGGACATACAGATGGCCAATAGATATATGAAAGGATGCTCAAAGTCACTAATCGTCAGAGAGATGCAAATTAAAACCACAGTGAGATACCATCTCACACCTGTCAGAATGGCCATCATCAATCAATCAACAAGTGCTGGAGAGGATGTGGAGAAAGGGGAACACTTTTGTACTGTTGGTAGGAATGCAGACTGGTGTAGCCACTGTGGAAAACAGTATGGAGATACCTCAAAAAATTAAAAATGTATCTGCTTTATGACCCAGCAATTCAACTTCTGGGAATATATCTGAAGTAACCCAAAACACTAAGGACAAAAGCACTCCTATGTTCATTCAGCATTATTTACAATTGCCAAGATATGAGAATAGCCCAAATGTCCATCAGTATTGAGAGAATGAAACAACTATGGGACATTCACACAATCAAATATTACTCAGCCATAAAAAAAAAAGAGAAAAAAAGAAAGTTTTACCCTTTGTGACTGTATGGATGGACATGATGAAAGTTTTGCTAAGTGAAATAAGCCAGTCAAACAAAAACAAATACTGTATGATTTTACTTACATGTGGACTCTAATGAACTGAACTAACAACAAAATAGAAACAGACTCATAGATACAGAGCAGGATAACAGGTAAGGGGAGGGGTTAGTGAGTGGAAGGATTAAGAGAAAAGGAAAAAAGACTCATGGACATGGACAACCGTGTGGTGATTGCAGGAGGGAGGGGGCATAAGCAGACTAAATGGTAATGGAAAAAATGCAATGCAGACTACATAAAAACAAAACAGTTTGGAAACTTTTTTTTTTTTTTAAGATTTTATTTATTTATTTTTAGAGAGGGAAGGGAGGGGGAGAGAGAGAGAGAGAGAAACATCAGTGTGTGGTTGCTGGAGGACATGGCCTGCAACCTAGGCATGTGCCCTGACTGGGAATCGAACCTGTGATGCCTGGTTCGCAGCCTGTGCTCAATCCACTGAGCTACACCAGCCAGGGCACAGTTTGGAAACTTTTTGATTTTGATGCCTTTTAGACCTTCTGCTGTTTTTGTTTTGTTTTGTTTTGTTTTGTTTTACCTCTTCCACATCAGTACAATGTCTCCCCTTGAGAAATATTTTCATCCTGGGAAACAAGAAAAAGTCACTCAGGGTGAAATAGGTGGGCACAGGGGTCATGCTGTTTTGGGGTCAAAATTGCTGAACACTCACTGGGCTGTGGGCAGACACACTTGTGAATAATTCATCATGAAATGCACAAATACATTGTAAGAGTCTTCAAAAAATTCACTGAAGGTGAATGCAGCCTTTCACAATAACACCAGCTGGTACTCATACAGATGGATTCCTAGACCACTCACCTAGCAAAGGAAGCCTATGAAACAAAGGGTCTGCTCTCCAGAAAGATAATTGTGGGTTTTTTGTGTCCCCCCTCATATAAATACAGCAACTCAAGTGGTAACAAGTAGTATTTCTGAAAATGCTAAATAAAGCAATAGGAAATCTATACTCTAGGTAAGAGTACAAATTTGTGTTATTTTAGAAAATAAGTTAACATAACCTATTAAAATTGCACATACTTATTTTTTTAATGACTCTGTAATTCCACTACTGGACATATATAATAAAGACAACTTCTACACATGTAACCCAGAACACAATTAATAAATGCCCAAAGTGACTTGTCTGTAACAGTCAAACATGGGAATATATAAATTACCATCAATAACAAAGAGGGTAAATAAACTGTGGTAGATTCAGGATTACAACTGGCGATTATGTTTCTATTTTCTATAACAAGAATTGTCCAATCAAAACTCAATTAAGTGGGAAAAATAGTCAAATAGAATTTCAAAATTAAGTAAGATGTGCCCTGATTTGTGTGGCTCAGAGGGTTGGGTGTTCTACAAATTGAAAGTTGGCTGGTTTGATTCTATGTCACTGCCAAGGCCTGGGTTGTGGGCCAGGTCCGCAGTTGCTGGCATGCAAGAGGCAACTGATATATGTTTCTCTCCCACTCTTTCTCCTTCCCTTTCCATCTCTCTAAAAATGAATAGTAAAATCTTTAAGAAATTAAGATGCAGTTTATAATTTGAGGAATATGATGGGCGAAATTTCATGTATAAGATTAAAATAGGGAGGAGACATTTTTTAGGGAAGATAAAATAATATCATTGTATAGTTATTGTATCAAGATATTTTTGAAATAATAATTATGTTAAATTATGTTTATTACATAATAAATTTTATTAAATATGTATGTTTATTTTGTATAACTTATGTTTTTGTCTAATCTTCAGCCAAACAGATTATAAGTGTTTGAGGCAGAAGCAGGCATATATGTATTCCTCATACTATATAGAACTGTGACTCATTCATGATTAACAAAATTATTTGTTGAATTTCAGTAAAAAGGAGGAAGTCTATATTTTCCAAGAGAAGTAAACTTAGAATTTTTATATGAAAACAACTTTAGTCTTAAAACAATTATTTAAAAACCTCTCTTTTATCTATCCTAGGGAAAATGTCTGGAGGCTAGAATGATCATTACTTAATGTAATAGCAAGTTCTTGAGCTGGTGAAGCATTGAGAGACTGTATGATATTTTTCCTACCTTCATTTTCACATGTCCAAGTAAAAGTCAACATATTAAAATTTTTTTAAAAGGAGCTGGGTACATAAGCACGTCTATGTTCATTGTATTGTTATTTACAATTGCCAAGATGTGGAAGCAGCCCAGTTGTCCACCAGTGGATGAGAGGATGAAACTACTAAAATAACAAGTGAAATAGAGATGGACTCATAGATGGAGAGCAGATGACAGCTAGTGGGTGGAGAGAGGTTGGGGGTGGAGGGATTGAGCAAAAAGGAGAAAGGACTCATGGGCACAGACAGCAGTGTGGTGGTTGCAGTGGGGAGTGGGGTATAAATGGTGATAAAAATGCGATTAAAAATAATCTGGGTAAAACCAATCATTTCTCAGTGTCCTGGGGCATAAGGAGGCTCAGTATTTTAGTTTCTTATCTTTGCCTAAGAATACATGATGTTGCTGATGTTAGGAACAGAGAATACAATTCAAAAAAACTTCCCAGTATGAACTGATCTGCCTTTCACTTAAAATAGAAACTTGTTAATAAATATACTTTTTAAACTCTTTATGTTAACATTTAATGTACTATATCACCTTTTATCTTTGCTATCGTACTGGGTGTTTAAAAAATAACTTTTTCCTCTGAAATGTGTACTTCATCTACTTGCTCTCATAAAACACCAAGTATTTTTATTGTTAAGATGGGTACAACAAACATGTAAAATAAAATAAGACATATATGACCAGCAGCCAATTATAAGATTATATTATATATATTCAACTAAAAATTTCTTCTTCTTTATCCCATTTAACGTATCAAATTTGTTTTGGACCCAGGATGGTTAAATCATGGATTCTTCATACATAGAGTATCAACCTACTGAATAAAAATATCAGCTTTTTTTTGCCTTAAATGTCTTATTAAATGCAAATTTCCCTAAGCAAACACCAACCAGTGTGTGTGCCATCTTACTGAGTCCTTTACAAGATGCACAAAGATGTAAAATTAAATAAGAATAGCTGTTTTGCATCCATTTAATTTTAAGTCTAGCCTTGTAGAAAGCTGTTATGAATTATATAGATTAAGCTGAAACACTTAACTTAGCTTAAGCTTGGTGGATTGAGTGATGGCCTGTGAACCAAAGTGTTGCCAATTTGATTCGCAGTCAGGGCACATGCCTGGGTCAGGTCCTTGGCAGGAGGTGTGTGAGTGACAACCACACATTGATGTTTCTCTCCGTCTCTTTCTCCTCTCTTCCCTCTCTCGGAAAATAAATAAATAAAATCTTTAAAAAAAGGAATAAGCTAAAACAGCAAAAAAGTATGAGAAAGAGTAATAATTGGTTTTATTTTAGGACAATATATTGGTATTTAAAATAGTGAAGATATGTTAGAACATTTTTTCTGATGAAAAAAAGCCTGAATGAAGACTTATTGAAACTTAAAATGAAATTAATACCATGAATGAGCGTGTATCATGTATCAGACACTCTGCCAGCTACTTTTGATTAAAGAAGGGGGGAAAAAAAGTATCTCACCTCACAAAGTTTTATTCTAATGAAAGAGAAATGTTCATAAATAACTATAATATAAAGGGTTGTCTATTATAACAGAGTTACTTATAAATTAAGAATATAATTCAACCTTGTATTTTCAAATATCATATAAAACATAACATTTAACCTAGGCTTTTGGTAGTAATAGAAGTTTGGAAAGAAGCTGAAAAGTGATATAAAGTTGGGAAAAGAGAGTTGTTAAAATCTTTTGATGTCTAGGAAAGAAAATTAAAAATATTTGATACATATGAAACTGTAGTAGTAAATACAAGTAAAAATAACATATAATTATATTATATTTTGATATAGCCAGTCTGATTTAATCCTGAATATCTTGTCATCCTTGATGTATCCATAAATAATAGTTAGGCAATCAGGTAATATTTTTGTAATTGAGTCATATATTAATTCCTTCCCTTTACTTTACTTAGAGATCAACATGTACAGAATACTTGGCTTTCTACTCGATATCTAATGCACCCATTCTTGTCTAAAACTGTAAGTATCGTGGTTGGAGGGAAAGGCTAATAGTTTTAGCAGATTTCAGATGAGGAAAGACCTTTAGTTTGGATAAGTAGATAAATAAGATTTTTTTTTTCTTTTGGAAGGAATAACTTTGTAATTTAAGGAAAAACAAATGACCAGAAACAAAGGGAGTATATGGAATCCTTTATGCAAACACAATACAACTAATCAGAGAAACAGAAAAAGAAAAACGTGAGGACTAGTTTAGAAATGTGTATCCTTGTAGCAATAAGAGCAAGCATGTATCCGTGGCTTCTGTTGTTCCAGCCAACCTCTAGTGAAACTCTAAACCAAATTTATCTTTGGAAATCTTTTGTTTCATTTCTCCAATTCCTTGAGGAAGGAACATTTCCATTTCCAAATATTTCTCATTCTTATTATGAATTTTTCATGGAAGATTTTTGTTACTCAATTCTCCAGATTTATCTCCTTTTTACATATTTCTCAGATTATTAAAGAGCCGCTACCCTCTCAATTAAAGTCTGGACCTGCTTGTCTCTCTAGACCACATTCTTAGTCTGTCATATAATTGGTGAGAATACATTTGGTTTTAACGAAGAAATTCTTTGAAGTGAGGCATGATGAATATTTTTGACATTCGTGTAAAAAAATGAGGTGCTTTTCTGTATCAGTGACTTTCATCAAATATGAATTAGTGCTATATTGCATTAGTACTCTTTCCCACTATTATAACAAGTGAGCTCTTAATAAGGTAGTTTTGTACTGTATTAGAAAAATTTAATATTCATGCATTTTAAAGAAGCATTGCTAATATGATAGAAAGATGCTGGGAGGAGCAAACGATTTCATTAAAACTTAAGTAAAGCTTGCTGCATTTTCCCCTCCTTGAATACCTGTCTGTGTTAATCAGGTGGCAGGAAAGGTGGATTGGGCCCTAGAGACTAGATAGTGCATAATCCCTATTCTCACTGCAATCCCATGTCACTTTTCAGACTCACAAGTCTTTCTACACTGTTGTAGTTGAAACTTTTTAGTACAGAAATATTTAGGATGTTTTAATTTTAAATGATTTTGACTTGCTCTATTTTGTCCTGGCTTTGCTAATTTTTGGCTGTCATAACTGCAGAAAAGAAGACATTTGTGAAAAGTACAATAATTCAATGAAACTTCATGAGCTCTGAGTCAATAAAATGATGACTCAAATTTCACATTCTTTTAATGTGACATCTGCTTCATCAGTTGAAAGAACTATAACCCTCACTTTGAAGGACTCCTAATGACACAGACAAAAATTTAATAGATAAGTAACTAAGATGAACGCACTCTTCCCTTCCATGCATAAAGAGAACACATTTTATTGGAATCAAATTACAGTGTATGCCAGATTTTGTAGATTCTCAAATATTTTATTTAATTTTGGTTTATTAAGATCATATAATTCTAAAAGAAGTAAAGCAAATTGTTGGAAACCAGAATAAGTAAGTAGTTTTCTTCCAGAATTTCTTGTAAATTATTAAAGATTAAGTTACCTTTTTAACCTGTGTAATTAAAAAAAAACTGCAGGAATGGAAGAAAATATATAAAAAATAAGTTCTCTTTACTGTCCATTGCAGAGACAATATTAAGACTGAAACACAATTGGGAATATGCCCAAATAACAACCGGTTACTTGACTTTTGGTGTATAGAGCACTTTCTGTAGAGAAATACTAAGAAGCAATATACACGAGTTAATCATTGTAGCAGTGCCTAATAGGCTTTGTGGACAGTTGCTTTTTAACCTGAGTATATATTTTATGAAATTACCAATGCATGGTATTTTTCCAAATGTTAAAGCTATGCAAATTTATTTCTCAACTATGGTTTTGCATAAACATACAACCACACTGCCGAGGTTACCAATCATTAAAGAACAAAGGAAAACTGCTCTATGTTGCATTCACAATGATTCTGACCATCTTAAGGTCTTTGGGAACTCAGTTAAAATGGTTCTTGTATCTCTCTAAAGCAAGTAACACAAGGTTTAGAAGTGCTGATTCAAAAGAAGCATATTGCCTATTAAGTACTACAGCCAACCAAATCTTTACCAATTATACACATATTATATATATATAACATCTTCACACATATTTGTGTTGATAGCCAAACGCTCAAATAAAAAAAAAAACCTACTGATAACGGAAATTAAAACACACACACACATTCATAGCTTCTTCAGCTCTTGGACTTTTCTTCGGTGTATGTTATTTAAGCTATTCATAAATCCTAGCCTAGAGTAAAATTAACCTGACTATGACAAAGACAATATTATTATAAGTCTATGTTTCTAAAAAGTTCTCATGAAGTATTTAAATTGTTTAAATCCCACAAATTATTATTTCAAAGATTCTATAGGATTTAAATAATCTATAACCTAAGTATGATTGTATACTATGTTTTTCTCACACACCATGAACTGACTCATGTTAATTGTTCATGCATGTTACCTAAGCTGTTTTTCTTCCTCTAAATGCCCTTATGCTTCTAAGGAAACTAAAACCGTCATGTAAGTCAAAGAGTGCACGTATTATTTATTTTAAGCTCTAAAAGAATGTACTAAACAAACTACAGAACTAATGTTTTACGTTTTAATGTTGAGCTTAATAAAATAATTGATTAAAACTTAGAATCATGATATCAAATAAAAATGGTTTTAGAAATAGAAGACAATTACATAGAGAGGAGTAAGTCTAGCATCTATTCAAAACAGAAACATAGCAGACCACTAAATTGCCATGAAGTTAAATTATAAATTTGCTGGCTGACAATTATGTAAAAGAGTTTGCTACCCTTCCAGATCTTTTATAATTTCACTGTTAGGGTAAATTTTGGAGTCAATTATATAGGTATGAAGGAATAATGAGGTCAGATGAAAAATCTAGTCTATCTTGTAATTCTTAAAGAATATATGAGTTAAGCGTATTCCTTTTGATTTAGGTAATCATTTTACAATTTCTTTCAATTCATTCTTCAAAACATGCATATAGTTTGTGCATATATTGTTATTTTGATTATTTATTTATGGTGAGTTGCTACAATTATAGCAAATTGTAGCATCTGCGGTTTCATTTATGGTGTCGAAGAAAAGTGATTACTGTATTATGAGGCAACCACACTCTAGAGTATAACAAAACATGAAATAAGACTAGGTTGATCAAGTTCTTATTTTCCAGTGATGTGGTTTTCCTCCGAGGAGCCACATCTTGTAGTTACCAGATGTTCCACAATAACAGTAACTCCAGAGTTGCTTAGTTGTTATAACAAGACAATTTTACTGCACAGGAAAAGATTGGCATTTTCTCTGCTGGAAGAAAATGAAATTAGCAATTTGAAAGGAAGTTTCAACTGAGCTATGTGGTTTACATTGATTAATCTATCCCATTAGAATATTAGCCAGCCAATCAAATCCCATTCTTATCCATTTTCTCATCTATGCCATATGTCTAGGTCATAAAAAAGCATTCACTTTAATTTTGGCTACTATGTAATCTGCATTTGAAAATAAGCTGACCTTTTCTCTTAGGCTCCAAAAGTTTGGAAAATGAGTTTTATTTTTTTAGGAAATGTTTTTTTGTTGTGATTTGAGGTTGTTAGGAAGACAGAAATGAAGACAACTATGGAAATCCATTTCATTTATGTATTTGCTTTTACTATCATTCCTTATTTCTTGGTGACAGTGTTGAATAACATAAGCTGTGATCATCAGCACCTATGAAATGTCTTATATATACTCATCACACAAATTTGAATGCATGTCACATCCACAATTATCAGTAAAAGAATTTACAAATCTATTTGATCTGGAGAAAAAGTGTATGATGGACAAAATATCATAGGCACATAATGGAAGAGTTCCCACATTTCATTCTTGTAAATACGCTTTCTTTTAATGTCATCATAGTATAAAAAACTGAGTGTGTAATTATCTTGAGACAAATCAGGTTGGAAAAGGCCAGAAAAAACTTTTCTTGGAGGATGTTCAGAGAAGGTTCTCCTGTGGGTGAACATATGTCATGGCTCAGCCACTTTGTAAAGAACACTGGTAATATCTACCTAAACCACTGAGATCCATTACAAACCCCTATGGATAAATCTCATAAAAATAAGTAAAAATATGCATACAAATAGCTCAACACGTTTGATACATGATTATTTTCTATTCACAAAAACTGACATGAAAGCAAATGCCCAACAATAGGGGAAAAGATTAACACTTATTCATCTCATGATGTATTCATTCATTAAAATAAAAGTGTTAGAATTATGCCATTTAAGCTAGATAATATTTTCCAAGATACTTTAAACAATAGTCAGGTAAGTTAAAATATTAGGATAATCATTTTTAAATGACTGACATGTGCGTGTTTGATATTGTACAAGCACAGAGAATAACATGGGAGGATTCAGTAGGTCACAGAAGAAGGGTGAGTGGTGGCCAAAGTGAAGGTAAATGTGGTTAAAAAGAAGGAAGAAACAAGCTACCGAATTTTAGAAGATTCTAAATAAAATTTTTAAAATAAAACACCTGCAAAGTAAATCAACTGGTTAAAAAACCTGAATGCATTTGTTAAATCATAACAATGAGTGCCAGAGCATATGTATATAGCTATAAAGTAAGTAATGCTATATATTACATAATAATTTTTAAAATTGAGCCTTACATTGACTATTGTATATAAAACTAGCTTTTTCCATGAGTTCCTTTTATAGCCTCCTGATTTTTTTACAGCAGTCTTCACAATTTTTATTTATGTTTTATTATTATTTATACTTCTCTGTTATTGTTATTTATACTTCTCGCTATATTCTAAGATTAAAAAGCACAGTAAAAATTTTATTTAGTTCTGCACCTGGTACAGCTTAATAGACACTTATTTATGAATATTATATGAATGAATGAAAGTAAGTATAGCATATATATATACACACACATATATATAATAAATGACAGATAAAAATCATATCAATGTATGTTATGAGGAAACTAAAAAATTGGAGATCTAGTAAAAAAAGATAAGCTACTGAATAGCCTTATGGAGAAATCCTAAAGAACGTGGTATAATAGCAGCTTAGAAGGCAGACAGCCTCAGCACCAACTGTGTATCCATTTCTGACAAACCTTGTTGAAAGGGCAAATTAGACAGGTAAAGAAAATGACTCATATATTTGACATCACAGTTAGTGACATGTATATAAAGCAAAATGCTATTCAATATAACAACTGGATGAGCAAGATTGCCCATCGATTTGAATAGACACTGTTCTAGTTCCAGAACGGGGTCATTGAGATTCTCTGTCATGCTAAGTATTAACCCTTTAAGTGAGTTTAAAAGAAGTCTGATATGTTGAGAGAAGCACAGGGACCGGCCGTTCAAGAGTTCACGGCAAACTGTAGGGACATCGCTGTGTGCAGCAGCTGAATGTGAGTGAGGAGTTCAGCAAGCACAGCAGAATGAAGAAGCAAACTGAAGTCAGTTATTGAGAGAATGTGGAACTTTCTTTACAGTCAATATAACAGACTAAAAGGCATAAATATTACTGATAAGTTTAATCATTTCAAAACTATCAGCTTGGCCACAAATAGCTCATATCCTTTCCCTTTCCACTCCTGTTTCTTGATTTTTATGTTTCATTTCCACGACAGCCAGGGAATACCTGAAACTGCAAATGGTACTGGACTCTCTATACTACGTTTTTTCTTTCTTTTTTCTTTTTTTGTTTTACCACTATTTCTGCTTTCCTTGATGTCTACAATCTGCTTCTTTTTCATTTTTTTTCTTTTTTATTGAATTTATTGGGCTGACATTGGTTAATAAAATTATATTGGTTTTAGCTGTACAATTCTATATCCTGTACATCAGACATATATTGTACAGTGTGTTCACCACCCCAGGTCAAATTTCCTTCCATCACCAGTTAACTCCCTATACCCTCTTCTACCTCCCCCACCTCCTTTTTCTCTGGTAATCACCACACTGTTGTCTGTGTCTATGAGTTTTTGTTTGTTTTGTTTTTTTCTTACTATGCTTTTTCTTATACATACATACCTTTTCAATTACAGGAAGCACTATAAGGTTTCCCTTTGGCATATTCAAATTATCAGCATTACTATTCTTGCACTTTAGGGCCATTATTAAGTAAAATACGTGTTACTTGGAACAAGCATGAGGATACCATGACAGATAGTAGATCAAAGAACTTAGGTGGCTAATGAGTAACTACTTGGCAAGTGGTAGAATATATGAGGTCTATCCAGAAAATATCTATCCATGCACTATGAAAAATAGAGGCATTTATTAAAGAAGATACAAGGTACAAAAAATTATACGTAGGACCATGACACCTAAGCATGTTGGGACCTCAGACAGTTTTCCCAGCATCTCTTCCACTGTTCAACACGCTCTGCAGGATCCTACCTTGGAATTGCCATCAGCTGCCCTGTCGTGTTTTCCTGAATCACATCTATGGTCCAAACTCTCTTCCCTTTCAAAAGTGATTTTAGTTTTGGGAAAATCCAGAAGTAGCAGGATGCCAAATCTGGGCTGGAGCAGGGCTGAGTCACTTGGGTGATTTGATATTTCACCAAAAAACTCTGCATTAGACGTGATGCATCAATAAATTCCTTGTTGAAATGAAGCTGCCAATCACCAGTTTCCCATAGCACCAGTGACCATTTTCATGGGATTGCATCTCTCAACTGATGAAGAACATTGAGGTAGTACTTCTTATTATTTGTTTGTCCTGGAAGGGCATACACATGATGGACAACAACTTCCCAAATAAAAAGCACAGTTAACACTGGCTTAAACTTGCTGTGACTTTGCTACACCTTCTTCAGGTGTGGAGAACCAGGCAAATTCCATTGAGATGACTGGACCTTCCTTTCCCGATCATAGTCATAGACTCAGGATTCATCTCCGATTATGACCTTCTTGAGGAAATCTGATTCATTGGTAGTCGTTTGAATCAAACACTATCAACTGCAGCACAATATTCCTTCTGCTCTGGTAACAGAAGTCACAGAACAAATTTTGCCATGACACATTTCCTGCCAAGATCCTGTGTCAAAATCTCAGACACAGTAGTCTTTGGAATCCCCAGATCAGCTTCTAGTTCTCACACTGTCAGTCACCAATCCATTGATTGCAGCCTGTACACATTCAACATGCTCAGGTGTTCTGCTTGTTGCAGGCCTTCGACAACGTGTACCACTTTCAAAAGATTCTGAATCATCTTTGTAGCATTTGTGCCGCACTTTTATTTTTTACTGTGCTCATTGTGTTATCCCCAAAAGCCTTCTGAATCATGTGGATACTTTCTACAGAGGAATGTTTAAGCTTAATGCAAAATTTGATTCAGATTTCTTGCTGTACTTGCTCAGTCATTTTGATGGTGAGGACCACACAGTACATATGCTCACTCAAAGGCTCCTGCCATTAAGTACAGTGAAGTTGTTATTATTCATGCATGCACAATCTAGTCCCCTTGCCTTGGCTGTCAAGTTACATTAATGTCGCTCAATCCATTCTAGTTAATTTAACCTGGCTGGGCATCAGACGGGATGGAGGAGAACTGCATGAGATTTCATCATGCCACTAAGGAAGGTGAACCATTTAAAATTTATATACTGTTTTATCAATCTTATCTTTCTGGTTCTGGGTGTCATGTGTTTGGTTACCCTCTAACCTTAAGGCAGTAATCCTCTCCTCACTAAGAGGGTGGAGAGGAGATAATCAAAGCATTGTTTTACCAGTCATCTCATTGTGTTCATTTTACGCAGTTAAGATAAACACCTGTTTTCTTTATTTGCAGGATTGTCAGTACATGTACATAATATAAAACCTTTTCCAAAAAATTAGGATATCAATTTTTTCATAAGAAAACATATTTTACTTTCTATCTAAGCACTAATGTAAATAATTGAACAACTAAAGATATTATCTTATAATACCCATAAAGACATTTTACAGCTCGGAGTGTTTGAGGATATCAAATATATTTATTTTTATTAAGTTTGATTTTAATAGAATAAATAACTTTGTAAGATATTATTTTAGGGGTTTGCCTATGTAAATTGAGCATGTATACAACATATTTATTTCCCATTGTTCATGTTTTTCAATTATCATGAAAGTGTATTTTCTTTAAAATTATTGAAATAATTAGTAGTTTTGATTTAAAATAGAATTAAAAGAAATACCGTGCTAATAACTATATTGCTTTTATATTAAAATACTAAATTAAATATCTTATTTCATCTGTCACAGAGAGCAAGGAGGGAATGAATGAGGAAGAGCAGGGGATGGGCTTTGAGGAGGGGAAGGGAGACGCTGTGAGAGGCAAGGTGACAGAAGGAAAATTCCCACGTATTGAAATTTTAGTCTTAAATTTCAAAAAACAAAACTGATAGAAAAGTCACAGAGATTTCTTTGCAGTAATGAGACTTTCTCTCTATGAGAGTCACCAGATAATGTGTTCAATGGCATGTAAGGGCGTTTTGCAGAGACTACAGAATTGATTACTATTTCCCACTGATCTTGCTGTCAGTCAATGCTTGCACTAAACACAGAAGAAAATGGCCTTATAAGTTGGGCTAGTGGCAACTAAATTGATAATGAAAGTGTGGTTGTACACATATAACCTGAAAACGTAAGCAGTCACCAAGGGACCAACCAAGGGTGATTGATACGGTTCACATTAGCATGCAATTTGGAAGTAAGAGGTTCGAATAAAGGCATATCCAGAAGGACATGAACAGACAGATGTTAAAATTGAGACAAAAATCTCACAGAGGCCAAGTATTCGAGAATTTCGATGAAGGACAAATTCATGATACTGATGCAGAAACCACATTTTACAGGAAGAAATAAAATACTGTGGACATGCAATCTCCACATGTCTGACAACTGTCATTACTCTTCACATCCAAAGCCACAGAAATCCCTTTCCTACAATCAGTCAGCAAGAGAAGATTCTGATAGAGCCATGTATCCTGGGATGTTCCCATGCATTTACCATACAGTTTCTGGGAAAACAAGCACTTATTTCACCTATATGGTAAGAGTCCATCCAAGTCATGTATCAATCAGTTGGGACATCTCAATGTGAGAGAACCCCAGGTAGGAAACTTTGAAGACTGTCAAAAAAGTGGATACTTCTGATCATAAAAACATTCTATTAATTTGTATTTGGGTAGCCACTCAGGAAAAACATCTTTATAATTATATTAATTTATTTGTTACCATTGTGGGGAAAAAAGGCATATTTGATGCCTGCGTTACAGTTGAAAGTTAATGTTATTAACTGAAAAGTGCCAAAAAACTTTGCTGTATAATACTATATAGATTGCTATAAATCTGTTTTCCACCTGACCAAAAGAAAAGATACACCAAAATTGTCAACACTAGAAATGAAACAGAGAACATTGTGTCACTATTGAGCCCACAGATATTAAAAGTAATACAAGAAAATTCTATGAACTTTATATTCATAAATTCCACAACATAGAACCAATGATCTAATTCCTTGCAAGTTACAAAGTAACATGACTAACTCAGAAACAATTAAATAATCTGAATTGCCCTATATTTATTAAATAAATTATATTTGTAGTTGAAAAGCTTTTTAAAAAAGAGTATTTGGAGCCAAAATTCTTTTACTAGTAGATTTTATTAAACATTTGAAGAACAAAAAACACTTCTGTAGAAACAGTTCCAGAAAATAGAAGTGAAATTGCTTGCTAACATGCTGCTATAAGGCCTGCATTATCCTAACACCAAAACCACACATACACATTTCACACCCGTACACACACACCCACAGGCTGATCCACTCACAAACCTTTGTAGAAGTGTTGGAGGCAATATTGGATGACTTAAGTGCCAGGCTACTTTCCTGGGTTGCTGACTTATGAAGTTTGCTGCTCATGCCTATTACTGATACAGCACTTCTATATTTCTAGAGATTGCTGCTGGGCTTGTCCAACTTTATGACTGTAGAGTCTAAAAGAGTCTAGTTCACCAGCAGCAGTTGGGGATACATGAATACTCCATGGCTCACAGTCAGTTTCCCCCTGTGGCCATAGAGTATTCATGTGTCCTCAGAACTACCAGCTAACTAGTTGTTTTAAAAAGGTGCTCCATTCTCTACCTCAGATAGCATGGCCTTGCTTCATAACCCTAAGTATTGCACTGTGATGTCTCTAATTGGGGCTTGCCATAAATTCTACAATATTTTTTAAAAATTATGTATACTTGAAGGCTATCTCCTAATACTGTCCTAGGTTATATAAGCTCAGTGGAATGGTTGCTGCATCACAACATGGTGCTGCTCTGTTACACTCTCCTGGAATTGGTGAAACTCAAAACTGGCAGGTGTGCTTGTTACTTTGCACCAATAGACAGGTTAAACAGTTTTTCTGTACATGGAATGTGCTGACTCTAGAAGTCAAAGAAAGTGTTCAGGTTTGCACTAAATTCTTTTTGAGTTTTAGGAAATGTTAAGTGGGATGGCACAACCTAGAATACTTGGTTCATCAAGTGCCAAAAAAAACAAAGAGAGAGGGAGAGAATTGTATGGTAGGAAACATGCTCATTCTTACCACTTGCAGTGGAAGGTACAATAATTTGCCATTTTTGTCAAAATAAAAATATTTTAAATAATCAGTTTGACTTTTCAGTATATATTTCTATGAATTTTAACATTTGTATAATAAATATCAAAACCAGGACATGGAATTATTCAGTTATTTACCCAAATTCCCTTTATACCACTTTCTTCTAATCCATAATCCCTAGCAACCACTGAACTATTTTTCATCACCATAGTTTTGTCTTTCTGAGAATGTCATATTGAAATCCTATAGCAGGTGACCTTTGAGACTGGCTTCTTTCACTCAGAATGATGTCTTGAGATTAATCCAAGTTGTCACATATATCAATAGTTCAGTCCATTTAATTGCCAAGAAAAGTTCCATTGTATGAATATATTACAGTTTGATTATTTATTGACCAGTTAAAGGACACTTGAGCCATTTCAAGTGTATTTTTATAGTTATTAATAGACCTGCTATGAACATTTGTGTACAGGGTGCTTTTTGTGAATATGTGTTCTCATTTCTCTAGTATAAATACATAAGAGTGGGATTTCTGGGTCATATAGTAAACATATTTATCTTTATAACACACTTTAACCATTTTTCAGAGTGTTGTACTGACTTGCGATTCCACTGGCAGCATATAATATATTTTTAAAAAATTTTTATTTACTTAATTTTTAGAAAGAGAGGGAAACATCAATGTGTGGTTGCCTCTGTTGCACCCCACCCTGGGGACCTGACCCACAACCCAGGCATTTGCCATGAATGAACTGAACCAGCAACCCTTTGTTTGCAGGCTGGTGCTCAATCCCCTGAGTCACACCAGTGAGGGTTATATTTCTAGTTCTGTTATCTCACCAGCAGTAAATACCTGGCATGGCCTAAACCACAAGCCACTAAAACTTCACTTCTGTGACATCCTGAATCTTTTAAAACTTTTATTTCCCAGCCTATAGAGCACACTTTTTTCCTGCCAAGTCTTTCATTTTCCTGTGCTCATTTTCAATTATCATGGTGCCATCAGAATATTTACATGGTTCATCACTTTGGATAATACTTTGCTGAGGATGAGATAAATAACAGCCTGTAGACAAGACTAGCAATAAATACTGCTGTCTGCCTTTTGTTAATTAAAGCTGCTTCTTATACTTCTTTCTTATGGAATGTTACAGAACATGTTTAATAAATGTCCTCTATGTTGTATATACATATTTATGTACGTATTTTATACCATATAAAATATATAGCTAGAAGTGAATATATATATATATATATATATATATATATATATATATATATATATATAAACATATATATATACACACATGTATCACTGCCAGTAAAATTAGAATTACTACTCGGTTAAGTTTCCTGAAGTCCCCTGTCATCTTCCAGCATCCATCTTGTGTCTTTGGAGGGTAGAGACAGAGATTAAATAGGGTCATGATGGAGAATTTAAAGGATGATTGTTGTCCATCCTGGGATATTCATTATTTTTGATTCAGTATCCTGACCAGGGTGAGCAAGTATCATAGATTTCCATATTCCCTCTTTATTGCTACAATTCTTCATCCATAGGCCAAGTAATCAAAGTGCAAATTTACCAATCCATAAGTATTTTCACCAGATTTATACATTTGGGGACCACTGGGTAGATCTGAGTATCCAGAGAACCTACTGTGAGCTGTACTTCAGCCATGTCACTCCCTCACTCTAACAGGGATGTTTACTATCTTTATAAAATGATAACAGTGAGGGCAACCTAGTAAGTGTTTAATACTCGTGTTTATTTCAGTGACATTTGTCACAACCTATCTGATGCACATCCCAGACTGTTATTAAAGAGCTACGATGTCGGCTTGAAAACAAAGATAACTCCAGATATGTATAAAACCATTTACCATTGTGTGATCTGACTTAGTTGATTAATGCTTCCAATCGTAGTGTTCCATTGACTTTTAATTTCTGTTTTTATTTCATGCTTAAATTTTTGGTTTATGTTTCAATTAGTTGTTTTTTTTCTCTTTGTTTTCCATCTAGTTTCACTTTATATTCTTCACTTTCACTTTAAGCTTATTTCAAAACCATGACTAATCAAAATGTAAAGGATGTCACTACTAGTGATATAATTATGAGAGTACACAGATGGCTTGTTAAGAGAAGAGGAAAAATAAAAAAAGCCCAAGCAAAGCAGCAAATGCTAACTTTCAAACTGAGAATCTTTCTCTAATATAAGTTCACTGCCAGCAAGCTGTGTATACAGAAAGCACACTAGCTTATGTAAATGAGAATCAGAAGATTTTAATGAGACTGATATTCAAAATGTATTGATCTCTAGGTATAATTGTATATCTCTTTCCACTGACATATTTTCAGCTTCATTAGACATTAAAGTATATTTTACAGAAATCAATTCAGTGAAAAACAAGAAATCAACCAAACAGTACTGATTTTAGCAGGTGTTCTTAAGAATTCTTTAGGAAAAATATATCACAAAATATTTTAGCCTTAGTTCTAAATATATATATATATATAGTGACTGTGAATACAATGTCATTGAGAAATTAATAGTATAATTTTTTAAAAAGATTTTAATATAATTTCATTAAATATTTACTGTCTACATAGGCAGACATAATACTTAAGTTCTATGGTTTGTTTTTTATCTTTTATTTATTATTTTTATTATGTTTCATTGTTGATCAATTACAGTTGTCCCAATTTTCCCTCTTTGTTCTTCCCTGCCCCTCTGCCCCAGTCAATCCGCACCCTGTTGTCCATGTCTATGGGTCATTTATACTTGTTCTTTAACTAGGTTCTTCCCCTCTGTCTTCCCTTATTCCCCTTTCTTTTCCCCTCTGGTCTCTGTCAGTATGTTCCTTGTTTCCATGCCTCTGGCTCTATTTGGCACATTTGTTTGTTTTGTTCATCAGGTTCCAATTATATGGGAGATCATATGGTATTTCTCTTTCATCTCCTGGCTTATTGCACTTAGAATAATACTCTCCAGTTGCATCCATGCTGTCCTGAAGGGGAGGAGTTCTTTCTTTCTGCTGCATAGTATTCCATTATGTAAATATAACACTGTTTTTTTATTCACTCATTTACTGATGGACACTTATGCTGTTTCCAGCACTTAGCTATTGTAAAGAACGGTGTTGTGAACATTGGGGTGCGTAGGTTCTTTTGAATTGGTGTTTCGGGATTCTTAGGGTATAATCCCAACAGTGAAATTGCCAGGTCAAAAGACATTTCCATTTTTAGTTTTTTTGAGGAAATTCCACACTGTTTTCCACACTGGTTTCACCAGTCTGCATTCCCACCAACAGTGCACTAGGGTTCCTTTTTCTACACAACCTCACCAGCACTTGCTTATTTGTTTATGATGGACATTCTGACCAGTGTGAAGTGGTATCTCATTGTGGTTTTAATTTTCATCTATCTGATGGCTAGGAATGTTGAGCATACTTTCACATGTCTATGTGACCTCTGTATGTCCTCCTTGGAGAACTATGTGTTCAGGCAGACACATGGATCAGTGGAACAGAGTAGAAAGTCCAGAAATATACCTATGTCTTCATGGTCAGTTAATATTAGACAAAGGAGGCAGGAGCACAAAATGGAGTAATAATACCCTCTTTAAGAAATGGTGCTGGGAGATCTGGACAGGTACATGCAAAGAAAATGAAACTAGACTACCAACTTGCACCATATACCAGAATAAACTCAAGATAGATAAAGGCTTAGACATAAGTTGTGACACCATAAAAGTCCTAAAGGAAAACAAGGGCAGTATATGTCAGATATCCCATGTAGTAATATCTTTGTCCATATATCTCCTAGGGCAAAGGAAATAAAGGAAATAATGAAGAATGGGACTATATCAGATTAAAAAAACTTCTGCATGGCTAAAGAAAACATCAGCAACATGGAAGAGGAACCAAGTGTATGAGAAAATATATTTGCCATTGATACCTCAGACAAGAGTTTGATCTCCAAAATATATAAAAAAATTTAAATGGCTCAATACCAGGAAGACAAATAATCCAATTAAAATGTAAGTTTTTTACAAAGATTTTATTTATTTATTTTTAGAGGGAGGAAGAGAGGGAGAGAAACATCAATGTGATTTTGCCTCTCATGTGCCCTCTCCTGGGGCTCTGGCCTGCAACCCAGGCATGTGCTCTGACTGGGAATTGAACCAGTGACCCTTTGGTTCACAGGCAGGCACTCAATTCACTGAGCCACAACAGCCAGGGCTGGTTTGTTTTTTATAATAATTTGAACAAGCATGCACAAAAAAACTCTATTGGCTTGTTTCTCATTTGCCTTCCCATACCAAAACACTCAATGATATCTGCTAGGCTAGTATTTATTTCAAAAAGTAATTTTTTACTCCTTAAAATTTAAGCCACTATTTTTTTCTCTTTGGCAATTTTTTAAATTATACAGAAAAGACAAAGGAGATGAGTTTTCAGGTGATATGAAAGGCAAGAAGTTTTGATTAATTTGGGAATAATTGAATGAACATAATGAGAATATGACTTTAAAGTATTATATTTTGTTGAATTGTAAATTATAAAAACTACTTTCACATAATACTTTAATTATTTTTATTTATATAACCCCTAAGTGGACATTTAATTCTGTTCTTATTTTAATGATAATGTGCATATATACATAAGCATGTTACGTGACCCATCAGACAGCTGAAGAATGTCATGAAATTTCAACACCAATTATAATTCCATTTATCATGGTTTAGTTTCAGATGTACTACATAGATTGTGTGAGAGATTATAAGGAAAATAAATTTATTCTAAACAAGTTATACTCAAAAAGCTGTAATACTTCATCTCTGCCTTTGACCATGACATTTTCACAAGCAGGCTGATTTTTTGATAAAATGAATATATATACTGCAGTTAAATGACTGAAAGCAGGGCAGATTCAAGAAAGAAAGTTCTTCCCCTTATTTCTGTTAGGTTGGCCGTAGTGTCTGCTGGCTGCCATTAGGTATTTGTGGTGCTTCCTTAGAGCAGAACCAACAATATTCTCGAACAATTTTCAACTCTGTCAAAGAAAGAGCATTCTCTTCTCTTATTAAATATTTTTGACTGTTGAGAAAAGATGTCAAGTTTATCAAACCCAGCACAGTAAGAATTAAAGAAAAGTGACAATCTCTTTTTTAATTTTTTTAAATTTTTATTTTTGCATATGCTGCTACAGTATCCCTAAAAGTTGTGGGGGTAAAAAAATAAGACTATTTGACTCATGTGTCTTCCAAGGTCAAGCAAATTTTCTTTGAGAAGTAAAATGACTCTTAATAAATGACATCAACATAAAAGGCATTTTTTTCTCCATAGGAAATTCACTTTAGATAATATAAATTCTTTAAAACATAGAAGGAGCTCGCTCCCACCCTTTTTGACAGTACGGGGGTAACTGGAAAGCATTATGCTAAGCAAAATAAGCCAGGACATAAAAGACAAATACCATATGATCTCACCTTTAACAGGAACCTAAAAAACAAAACAAACAAACAAGCAAAATATAACCAAAGGCACTGAAATAGAGAACAGGCTGATAGTGACCAGAGGGGAGGGAATTTCAGGGAAAAAGGGGAAGGGTTTACAGGAACAAGTGTAAAGGACACATGGACAAAAACTGGAGGGGGGGGGCGGTGA
>PVIA01013750.1:0-30472 GCA_004024845.1 Tonatia bakeri
AGCCTCTCCACCTTCTGTTCCATGAGCTGCCATTCTGTGGTCACTCACCCTCTGCTCTCCTACCAAGTTACTTCCAACCACCTTCTGAAGTAGCTCTGGGTCTAAGATGATAGAAATGGCATTGCAGCGCAGTGGCTTCCTCAGCTGTCCTCCCTGCTATTCTGTGATGTTGAGGTTGGGTCTCTTTGTCATGATCCCCACTTCTCCAGGGCCCAGCCACACTCCCACCTTTTATCATGTTCATCAAAGAGTAGCCAAATATGTTTTCAGGGCCATGACTCTTACTTAAGGGGACTTACCTTGTCCCAGCTCTCAGCATGCCATATGTCTCAGTTTACAGGATGTGGCATGTGTACTGCTATCTGTGCTTTGTGCTTATAGGCATTTTCCTTGTTTAATAGATTTATTTTCTCTCTCATTTGACACTTTTTGTCCTTGTTGTTTTGATGAGTTTAGTGGAGGGTAGCCAAGGTAGAATAGCTTTGTTTCATATCTTTCACCAGAAATGCTGCTGGATTTGCTTCTGCAAGGTTTGCACCCCTCCCCCACATTACTCATCTAGGCATTCATTACAGAACTCAGCACCTGCTGTGCATCAGGCCCTGCGATAGGAACTGAGGTGCCACAGGGAACAAGACAGACACACTTCCCACTCTGCTGCAGCTGACATTCTAGTGGGGGGATAGAGACAAGCACACAAGGGATGACATTTCCCAGATGATTGTGAAGAGAAATAAACCATGGTGATATGACCAGCTCACAGCTCTCAGTCAGGTGGTCAGGAAAGGTATCTCTGAAGAAAAGGAGCATCTGCTTAGGTCCAATGGATAAAGAGGTACTAGACCTGGTTAGAACTTGGGAAGAGGATTTTTAGGCAGAGGGAGCCATCAATGCAAAGGCTGGCATGGTCACATCTGAGGGAAATAAGGAAGCCCAGTATGTCTGGAGGGCGTGAGTAAGGGGAGGAGATTGTGAGATCAATTGGAGAGGCTGACAGGGACTTGAGTCAGATAGGAGTCAGGGTTTGGTTCTAAGCTGGTTGTGAGTCCATTGGAGGTTTCTAAACAGGGTGGTGTCATGACCTCATTTATATTTTAAAAGGTCTCCTAGGCTCTGAGGGAAGAGTGTGTTGGAGTAGCATAAGGGGAAAGCTCACAGCCCCCTTAGGAAGGAAACCCAGGTTGGCCTGGATCGGTGCTGGCCATGGAGATGATGAGTGGATGGTGGAGTGCTTAGGCTTTGCTGAAGGGTTGGTAAGGTGTGAGGGGTCAGGTGATGGCTCCTGGTTTCAGTCTGAGCGATAGGTAGATGTGGAGGCTCTTCAAGACATTGCTGGCAGCTCCTTGAGCACAGCACTAAACATTCCTGTACCATCCCTCTGCCCTTCCAAGAGCTGTCCTTGGTGCTGGCCACTGTGCCCATGACAGTGAGCATGCAGTACATGCACTGCACTCATTGCTCCCAGCCAGCAGGTCGTAGGTTTGCAGACAGTGAGCCACTGCCCTGGCTTAGTTTTCCCCAGCATCCTTCTGCTCAGACTCCTCCTCAGCTCTCCATTCATACAGGCAGAGCCCCTAGGGTGTTCTCATTACACTCCAGTGTGTACATTTTGGTTATTTAATGGATGGGGAGGAAAAGGAAGATTCCAGTACTACTTATTTCTGATGCCAGTCATAACGCTTGCTGGAGGGAGAAGGGATTAAGGATTAAAATAAGGACTAGGGACTTTTAAAAACTCAAATGGGTCAAATATAAGTTTTTCCAGGAAACAATTTCCTCATCTTGACATTTTAATGATTATTTTACATATAAGAAATTATAACTTGAGCCCTGGCTGCTGTGGCTCAGTTGGTTGGAGCCTCATCCCATAACCAAAAGGTTGCAGGTTCAATTCCCTGTCAGGGCACATACCTAGGCTGCAGGTTCCATCCCTGGTCTGGGTGCATACGGGAAGGCAACTGATTGATGTTTCTCTCTCTAAAAACAATGAAAAAAATGTCCTCAGGTGAGGATTAAAAAAAGGAAGAAATTAAAACTTGTTTATTTGTCATAGACATTGGGAAGGACACATTTACAGAACACACACACCATGTGCCAAGCATTATCACAGGCACTGTTCATCATTTTCTCCTGATTCCATTTTACAGATAAAAAAATGAGCCTCAGGTAATGTGACCAGGCCAAATGATAGAGTTCATGGGAGGCTGACCAGGGCTGTGAGTCAGGGTCTGTGTGATGCTGGGGCCTTTCCTTGTCCACACATCCAAGGTGGCAGTGGGGCCTGTGATGGTCCCAGTGGGTGGTGAGTCAGAGGAAAGGTACACCTGGAAGTGCTTCCTTCTCTAATCCAGGGAATCAAAAAGCTGTTGTCAACAGCTTGCTTGTTCATGGACATTTTTTAAACTATGTAGCCATTAAATTCCCAACTGGATTTAGAGAGATTAAGAAGTTTACCCAAAACCACAGCTAGTGAAACCCTAAATTTGGAAGATTAAGATCAATACTTAATAAGCATCAAGCATATGGGAGAATGGTCTGTACTTTCTGAGATTTCTAAAGAAAATTAACTTAAAAATTATAGCAACTTTGTAATAGCATCATATGAGCATGTAAGAAAAGAAACTTTAAAAAATTATCCCCGTCCTGAGCCCTATGCCCTAACAAATAATGCACTTTTATATTTCCATCTCCTTTTAGCAACTGCCCATATTTACTTTTAATCAAGTTTAATCAAGACAAAGATATCATGGTATTTTCTGGTGACTTCATGTATAATTATGGCATTTTTAGGTATTGTTACATTTTCTTCACAATACTCACTTTGTTGATAAATTTGGGTTTTCTTAGCCTTTAGTTTATTTCTGTGGTTTGCTTTCTCCTCTTTTTCTGCCTCATACCCTCCGTGCCCTGTGATTTAACATTACCCCGATTATGTTAACGGTAATCATCTGAAATTAAGTTGAAGCTATAAAATCATAGTTTGAGTTTTTCAAAAAATAAAATAGTAAATTTTGAGGTGCTCTTCTTGCTTTTAAAACAGGAAACATACTCTTCTTTCTCCCACCATTGATTTTTCCAAGCAGTGAGCTATGACTGCCTGGCACCCCTTGTGTAGCTGTTAACATTTGACAATCAGCTGTGGCCAAGTTGTGTTGATAGAGCTCTGCTAACTGGTATCCCTGTTAATGGAAAAAGCAGTGTACTCTGGTTGCCTAGGCTACAGCTTTAGTATGCTTTATGTATCAGAACTCGGCTGAGAGCACTTAAAAATAAATTAGTCAGGTCAAGGCAGACATTAATCCTTTTGCTCCAGAGGTTGTTCTTATTTTTTTTAAGTTAATGAACTGGAGCAGAGCACTAGAATGTTCTTAGTGTAAAGCCCCCAGTGAACTTCAGGTTAAGTGGATATATTTTCTGACCAAGTGGGTGGTAGAGTTGTTGAATCCAGGGCTTCGTGGCATTTCCATTCTGCTGATCTTAGGTTGATGGATAGAATACATTGCTTCTCTGACTATTACCTCTTCCCTGCAGTGGGCTCTTAAATCACTAGTGGATATTATTTCAAGATTTTTACTTCTGCTCTCAGGAAATTGACAAATGCCTATTTCTGAAGCAGTGTGCTTAGGATCCATGAAGATAAAAGAGCTTTGGGGCCTGTTACCTGCCTTAGAAGCTTACAATCTAGTTAGGAGCTTGTAAACTTTGAAAGGCAACAATTCAGGCAGTACGTGAGTACTGTAGGGCAGACAGACATTAGAGGACTTTCTGTTCCTGTGGATGGAGAGTCAGGAGGAATTTTTTGTAATATGTAGGATGATATAGGCTTTGAAGCTTGGCTTCACTCATTCATTCAATAAGTAGTTACTGAGGTGGAAACACAGTTAAAAGGAGGTACCTGCATGTCACATTTTGCTTGCCTCCCCATACCCTACTCTACTTTTCTTGTTGGTAATCATGAATTTATGTTTTATATTCACTTGTTTATTTATTTTTGCTATCATCAGTTAGAATGTAAACTCTGAGATCTGTGACTTTGTTTTGTTTATTGCTATTTCTAGAGTGCCTAGACAGTGCCTGGCCTATAGTAAGTGCTCAGTAAACACTTAGCTGACTGAGTGAAATGTCCATGTGGATGAGCACAGAGAGCAATGGTAGTTCAAGATTCATAGAAAAGTTAGGTGGGAAGGAGGTATGTCAGGGATTTATGAGACAATGTGCAAGGCCTCTGGTGGGACAGGAAAAAACAAATGCACAGGGGCATAAGGAGTCATGTAGGTAGCAAACCAGAAAGCCTTCGGTGGAAGTCAGAGCATTACCCCTTCTCAAACTTACAACATTGATTTCCCTCCTCCTCCCTCTCTATTTTTCTCCCTTTTATTTTTCTTTCCACATTTATTTAGCATTTACTATGTCCCAGCCTCAGTGGCAACAGAGATACAAGGAAGGAATAAAACATGGTGGAATATTTGACTTTGAAGAGAGCAGTTATCCATCCTGAAGGTTATATTTTATTTTTTAATTATATTTTGTTGATTATGCTATTTCAGTTGTGCCATTTTCCCCTCTTTGCTCCCCTTCTACCCAGTGCCCCCCACTCCCTCAGGCAATACCCATACCTTTGTTCATGTTCATTGGTCATGCGTGTAAGTTCTTTGGCTATTTCATTATCTGGGCTGTATTGTACGTCCCCATGGCCATTCTGCAACTACATTTGTACTTCTTAATCCCCTCACCTCCTCACCCATTCCCCCACACACACCTCCCGTCTGGCAACCATCACAACACTCTCCATGTACTTGGTTCCGTGTCTTTTCTTCTTGTTTTCTTTGTTTTTTAAGATTCAGTTGTTGATAGATATGAATTTATTTCCATTTGGTACTATTGGTAGTTTTGATCTTTTTCTTAGATCCCTTTGACATTTTATATAATACTGGTTTTGTGATAATAAACTCCTTTAGTTTTTTTCTTGTCTGGGAAGCTTTTTATCTGCCCTTCAGTTCTAAATAATAGCTTTGCTGGGTAGAGCAATCCTGGCTATAGGTCCCTGCTTTTCATGACTTTGAACATTTCTTGCTAGTCCCTTCTAGCAGCAAATTTCTTTTGAGAAATCAGCTGACAGTCTTATGGGAACTCCTCTGTGGCTAACTGACTGCTTTTCTTGCTGTTCTTAAGATTCTCTCTTATTATTAACTTTTAGCATTTTAGTTATGATGTATCTTAGAGCGGGCCTCTTTGCATCCATCTTGTTTGGGACTCTCTGTGCTTCCCTGACTTGCATGTCTGTTTTCTTCACCAAATTAGGGAAGTTTTCTTTTATTATTTTTTCAAATAGATTTTCAATATCTTACTCTTTCTCTTCTCCTTCTGGCATTCCTATGTTGCAAATGTTGGACCTTTTGATATTGTCCCAGAGGCTGCTTATACTCTCCTCATTTTTTTGGATTCCTTTTTCTTCTTCTTATTCTGATTGGTTGTTTTTGCTTCCCTGTGTTCCAAATCATTGATGTGATTCTTGGCTTCACCCACTCTACTGTTGTTTCCCTTTAAATTCTTCTTTATTTCAATTAGTGTAGCCTTCATGTATGCCTGGATCTTTTTTATGCTCTTGAGGTCCTCACTAAGTTCTTTGAGCATCTTTATAAACAGTATTTTGAACTCTGCATCTGAGAGATTGCTTATCTCCATTTTGTTTAGTTCCTTATCTGGTGTTTTGATCTGTTCTTTCATTTAGGTTTCCTTGTCTCCTCATTTTTGCAGCCTCCCTGTGTTTGTTTCTATGTATTGAGTAGAGCTGATATGGCTCCTTGTCTTGGTAGCTTGGCCTAATATAATAGGAGTCCTGTAAGGTCCAGTGGCACAGGCTCCCCTATCACCCAAGTTGAGTACTTGGTGGTATGTCCTTCATGTGGGCTGTGTATACCCTCCTCTTGTAGTTGAGGTTTGATTGCTGTTGGTAGGTCAATGGGAGGGATTTACCCAAGCCAGTCAGCTGCAAGGACTGGCTGTGACCACTGACCACCAACCTCTGCCCTCTGTGGAGGATCAGCTGTGCAGGGGCAGGGTGGTGGTGCTCCAGTGTGGTCTATAGCTGCCCACTGGGTGCACAAGCTCTGGGATTTCCTAGGTTGTGCAGGCCAAGGTCAGCCCCCACTTGTGTTCTGCTTGGGGCCACCCTGCATGAGCTACAAAGCAATTTACAGATAGCTGCTACTTGTCATGGGCTTAGAGGTTCCCAGGCAAAGCCAAGCTGTGAACCTGGCCTGGCTACTGCTAATGCCGGGCCTGGGGTCACTTAGCAAGAAATACAGGGGCTGAGGGTTTGCTGAAGCCAACTGTTGCTTGTTTGAGAGAATTTAGGAAATTGTGAAGCATGAGGCAAGACCAGATGTTCATATGAAAGAGTCACGGTTAACAGTCTCCTTGTGCCCATAACCTGGGTAGGGAAGAGCCTCAGTAGATCTCCAGGGCAGAGCAAAGAGTGTTACCCAAGTTGGTGGAGTCTCAGATATGACACCTGTCTGCCAGCTCTGTGGCTCTGTGGGGGAGGGTTTAGAAAAGGAACAATGGCCTGTACCTGCTTTTCTGTCTGGGAGAAAGCTGTCCCCCAGCTCTTGCCTTGATGCCAGACACTTCAGTTCCTCCCTGCATGCTATTGGTGCCTTTCAATTGCTACCCCTGTGTTGGAGCTCAGAGTGAGTGAGTGTGAGTAAGTCCATGTGATGGTTCTTTAAGAGGAACAGCATGGGACTCCAGAAGTTTCTTCCATTGACTCAATCCCCACTTGTTTTTGCAGCCAGAAATTATGAGGACTTATCTTCCTGGTCCTGGAACCTTGGGCTAGGAGGTTTGGTGTGAGGCTGAAACTCCTTGTTCCTGAGATAGCTCTCTCAAATTTTCATCCACCATACATGGGTGCAGAACAAATCTGGTGTCTCTGCATCTCCACCCCTCCCACTAGTCTGGATGGATATGGTTTCTTTAATCCCATAGTTGTCGGACTTTATTCAACTCGATTTCTGACAGTTCTTAGTGATGGGGGCTTTATAATTTAGTTGTAATTTTGATGTGGTTGTGCGAGGAGGCAGCCTACATCTCCTTCTTGACTGGAGGACCCAAACTGGAAGATTTTTTGAGGGAAAAATCCAGTTATACAAAAATATAAAGAACTGTTTTTTTGGACAAAAACTTTTTGTGTTTCTAGCTTTTACTTGTTTATAGCATTAACATTGGCATCTGGTCATTAGTTTAAAGATTACGGTTCCTGGAATTCATCTGTGACTTACTAATACTGATTGATAAGTATGTATTTATGTATCTGACACAAGCAAATAACCATTGTAAAGGATTAATGTAGTAATTGGTAAATAAAATCAATGTAAACACCAGAAGATGATTCACATGTATTTAGTGAAAAGACTATATAAAGAGGGTACAAACTTGTGCTTATCCCGGGAAGAATGTGTGTGTGTGCATGTGAGCTTCTTTGGCTTTGCAGAAGAGAAAGTGTCTTTTTTTTTCTCATCTCTCTCTTCCCAGGAATAATTCCAGCTAACGGGGAGATGAATGTGGCTGTGATGTTTACGCCCGTTCAGTACGGGACGGCACAGATAAAAATGCAGTTATGGATTTCACAGTTCAGTCCTCAGCCCTACGAGTGTGTCTTCACTGGAACATGCTATCCCAATGTGGCTTTAAAGTACAGCAGCTTTGGAACATTTTTGCTTATTCTTAAAACTTTTTCAAAAGTCTGTCTTCCTTCTATTCTGTTTTTCTTTCTTGTAACAGAATGCCATCAAAAACTCACTTAAAAGTTTAAAAATATAATGAGAATGCATAGAAAATCTCTATGCTTTTAGCAATTGTTGCTTCTGCCAAGAAGGGAAGCATTGACTGAGATACAGAGGTTTCCAGGGGATACATTTTTTCACTAATGACGACTGGTGTGCTGTTTGAATTTTTGACCTTATGTACATATTATTGTTTACTCAAAATTTAAATCATTAGGCCTGAACAACATAACTTTTCAAAGCTTTCGTGTAATAATTAATTGAGTGCCTGCTGTAGGCAGTGTCCATGTCAAATCTCCATTGGAAATGTTCCACACCCTGCAGATACCCACGACAGAGAAGCCAAAATAAGTCCCGTACAAAAAGTGACTTCAACATTCAGCAGAAATGGAAATGTGCCACATGAGGTTTTTATAAAAACACCAGCATTCAACTCAGAGTTATGATATGAAATGGGATTAAGTTTTACAATTCTTAAAATTTATTCTGAAGTCCTACTTTCATTTGAATGTGAGCTTGTATTTTCTATCCCAATGTGTCTAGTTAATACTATGAGTTTTATTCTAATACACATAACTTTTATAAAAGTTAAAAGGAAAATTTGTCTCAGTATAAACACTAGTTTTAGAAAGTTCTTATAAATATTTTGAAAATGATAAAGAAATAGCTTGATTTTCTCCTTTTTATGTATAGATACACATTATATATGTACATCATAAGTATAACTTTATGATTTGTTATATATCGTGATTTTTTCCCTAAAGACACCGCTTGAGTGGGATTTTTACATATCTGTCTCTCCACAGACTTGTCCTTAACTATGTTCTCACATAGTTACATTATGTTCTCATTACATAGGAGAAGCACATATACAAATGCGGACATATACTATTTCTAAACAATTGTGTTTTGGTTTCCCAACTAGTTTAGTATCTTATTTAGCACACTTTTTACATTTTCAAGGACTATGTTTCAAGACCTGCATATCTCTCTAATCTGAAAATAGTCCTATAACATACAAATTTCACCATGAAGGGAAAAAAAATTATCCTGGCTTCAGTGTTCCCTGAAAGCTTCATAGGTTGCTTTTTTTGTTTCAGAATAGGTTATGTGATGGACTTACTCATGTCCTAAACTTGGCACAGCCAAATTCCACATGTAACTCTTTAATTTATCACTTCCTTAGGCCCCTTCATTTGCATTATCAACACTAGCAATTAGATTTCTTAAAGAGACTGTTTTTTAACACCTTCAACTTTTTTGTCATTTCTCAGTATTTACAGCAGAAGTGATATCAAAACTCTTGAGATGTGGGTGCTGAGCCACAGCTCGCTCCTCAACCGAGCACCTTGTCCCTGCACACCACACCTTGTCCATCAAAGTGTGTCTCACCAGAGGACAGGTTCTATGCCATGGACCTTCCAGGACACTCTCGAATAAGTAGAGTTAGATCTGAGATTACTGGCATGTCACCCATGTTGTGCAGTGGGGCCTCTTCAGCAAGTGTACAGCAAATGCATATTGACTGTCAGAATGAATGAATGTTGGTATATTCTTATCTCATATCTGTACTATCATGGAAATGTGTACCCCTGTGAAACAAGTGTTCAGGTATTCTTGCTTAAAGGCATGCTTCATAGGTAACACTTATGAACATAATGTAATTCAACTACATTTCATAATAAATAACTCAAATAGCTCCCATAGGCATGTTAGCAGCAGTGTATATACATACATACATATGTCCAAAGGCAGTTTGCAGTTTTATTCAAACATTAGTCTGAATCTCCTTTTGAAAGATCTTAGTACAAATGGTGAACATAATTACTCTTTTACCAGGAAGATAAATCAATGTAGGGTTTTTTTTAATGTAGTAAATTTAGCTACTGAAAACCAATAACTTAGAAGTAAATTTTGCTAGACAATGAGAGCAATTTTCAACATAATCATGTTTTCCACTTGTTATGTTCTTTGAGAATGTAAGAAAAACAGCCATTTGTAAGCTATTTTGATGTAAATTATTTATCCTTCGGTATGCTGACATTGAATTTATTTTAGTAGACCAATGTTTTAACACACTACTTGATTTTCAATGACCAATTAATGGCTGTAAGTCATGGTATTATCTGAAGGAAGATAAAAATAGGAACCTTGAGTTGTTGGATTATATATAAGTACTAATTTAATATGTGTTTTAAACTATAGATTAGAAGAATTTAAAAGATTAAATATTCTTTCTAAGAAAGAACACATTCCTCCAGAAAAGTCAATGATACAGATAAATTTTCACCGATTGCCAGCAAAATTAAAACCTCCAAAGATTAAGGTAAGTGGGCATCACACTAACCATGATGGGAGGAGTACCAGAAAAGCAAAATAATGAATTTTTCTTCCTGATTTGGTCTCAGGAAATTGAATATCAGAACTTGAGATTTCCAGTAGATTTATCAAATCCGTTTGCTGTGGCATCTGTTTTAAACCAAGAACCAGGAAAATTGAAGATTAAAGAATTAAGAGAAGGTAACCAGCTGATCTACCTTAAATCAGCACCTGGGCAGAATATAAAAGAATTATTGCTTGTGGCATTTACTATTTATGAACAACAGCAACAAAACTCAGATCGCTAAGCTTTGCCATTGGGACTGTGTTTTTCTCTTAGCAAATGCTTCTGATTTGATTTCTGGTATAATCATTGTTTGCTTTTATCCTCAGTTTTGGACCAAGGCAATGAGATTTCAAAAACAAGACAGATGAAGGAAGCACTGTTTGAACAGAAAGTCAGACAGGACACTTGTGAAGAGACTGAAAATCATCTTAAGTGGTAAATATTGAGCAATTATTTGTATCAAGTGACAGTACTTTGTTTTTGGTAATGGCTTTTTTTAATATGAGACGATGAAAAGTTGTAATTCTTTGAAATAATTTTGATTATTCTTTTCCTCCACTGGACCTTCTATTTCAGCATGAAGTTTTTATTAGGAACAAATCAATGTGACCAAACTATGGTTTTTCCTAAGATGACCAGACAGTAGCAGAACTGGAGTGCATGTGGGAGAAGCCAGGACACTGCTCCTTGCTGCCCGCTGCTGCCCGCACCCACTTGTTCCCCAGGAGCCCCAAATCTTACTGCACCAGGAGCCCTCAGGGGCCTTCTGGGGAGTCCAGCAGTGCAGGCTGTGATGGGGCAGGTTTCTGATGGAGATTTAAAAATTCGGATGTGAGACTTCTATATATGCTCCTGCAATCAAAATTGGAGCCCTTTTCAGAATTTTTTTTTTAAATCAGGTCATACCAGGTGTATGCTTGTCAATTCAGCTAAAGCAAACTTTAGAAACCTTTAAACTAAGCTAAAAAGAAAAAAAAGACTCCCAGAGAGGGTCTTTGACATGCCATCTGGGCCATTCACCTGCCCAGGCATTCCTCACTCAGTCACCCTGCCACCTGTCCGCATGGCAGTTGAAGGTGCCCTCTGTTCTCATGGAAATACCTTCTGCTTTAGTTTAAGTCTGTATTCAGGGTCTCACCTCAGCTAAATAGGAAGTATGCTAAGTAACCGAAGAACATTTTGAATATATTTTTATTTTTCATTTATACTTGACATACAATATCATATTAGTTTCAGGTGTTCAACCAGTGATTAGACATATAACTTACTAAGTGATCATGCCAATAAATCTAGTACCCACCAATTGTACTGCTTATTCTTTTCACCTTTGTCATGCAACCCCCAATCCTCCTGTCTGGCAACCATCAAAACATTCTCTGAATCTGAGTCTGTTTCTGTTCCACTTGTTTATCTCATTTTTAAGATTCAATTGTTGATAGATACATAATTATTGCCAATTTATTGTTCATATTCTTTTTTCCTTTTCTTCTTCTTAAAGAAGACTCTTTAACATTTCATTTAGTACTGATTTGATGGTAATAAACTCCTCTAGCTTTTTCTTGTCTGGAAAGCTCTTTATATATTCTTCATTTCTAAATGACAGCTTTGCTGGGTAGAGTAATCTTGGTTTAGGTCATTTCATCATTTTGAATATTTTGAGCCAATCCCTTCTGACCTGAAATGTTTCTGTTGAGAAAGCAGCTGACAGTCTTATGGGAGCTCCCTTGTGGGTAATTAACTGCTTCTCTCTTACTGTTTTTAAGATTCTCTTTGTGTTTAACCTTTAGCATTTTAATTATGACATGTCTTGGTGTAAGCCTCTTTGGTTTTATCTTATTTGGGACTCTGTGCTTCCTGGACTTCTATGTCTATTTCTTTCACCAGGTTACAGAAGTTTCCCATCATTATTTTCTTGAATAGGTTTTTATTTATTTACTTGTATTGTTCAAGTACAGTTGTCTCCATTTTTACCCCACCATGGCCCCTCCTCCTACCCTCAAACCTATCCCCTTTGGCTTTGTTCATATATCCTTTATATATCACATAGGTTTTTAATTCCTTACTCTCTCTTCTCTTTCTGGTACCTCCATGATGCAAACGTTGGTACACAAGAAGTTATCCCAGAGGTTCTTAATACCATCTTCACTTTTGTGGATTCTTTTTTCTTTTTGCCACTCTGATTGGATGTTTTCTGCTTCCTTATATTGCAAATCTCTGATTTGATCCTCTGTTTCATGTACTCCACTGTTGACTCCCTATAATGTAGTCTTAATTTCACTTAGTGTATTCTTCATTTCTTACTGGTTCTTTTTTGTTTTCTAGTTCTATTTTTTATGATTCTTATGTCATCATTGAAGTTCTCACTAAGTTCATTTATTCTTCCTCTAAGTTCATCGAGCACCCTTATAACCAGTGTTTTGAACTCTGCATCTAGTAGATTGCTTGTCTTCATTTTGTTTAGCTCTTTCCCTGGAGTTTTGTTCTGTTCTTTCGAGTATGTTTCTTTGTCTCCTCATTTCAGCAGCCAACCTGTGTTTGTTTCTATGTATTAATTAGAGCTACTTCCCTGGCTGGTGTGGCTCAGTTGGTTGGAGTGTCATCCTATAAACTGAAATGTTGCAGATTTGATTCCTGGTCAGGGCACATACCTGGGTTGCAGGTTCTGTCCTGGTCATGGCATGTTCAAGAGGTAACCAATTGATGTTTCTCTCTCACATCAATGTTTTCCTCTCCTTCTATCTCCTTCCCTCCTCCTCTCTCTAAATTCAATAAGCATGTCCTCAGGTGAGAACTAAAAAATAAATAAAAAGTGTAGAAGTAGATCTGCTACATTTCCTGGGCTTCGCAGAGTGGCATTATGTAGTAGATGTCCTATAGGGTCCAGTGGTACAGCCTCCCCAATAACCCATGATGGGCACTCCAGGTCCACCCCCCATGTGGTCTATGTACACCCTCCTGTTGTAGTTGAACCTTGATTTCTGTTTGCATGTCAGTGGGAGGCATTTATCCCCAAGCAAACTGGCTGTGGTGACTCCGAAGGGTCAGCTGTTCAGGGGTCCACCCCATGAAGCAGGGCTTACTTCATTGGGGCTCTGGTGCCCACTGAGTACACTCCTTGTGTGTGTCACTTGTGGAGGTGGTTGGGTGGTGTTTTGATGCATCCCAAAGCTGTCCCCTGGATACACCATCTCTGAGGCATCACAGGAGGTTCAGGATAAGGTCAGTTGCCACCTCTATTCTGCTGGAGGTTACCTGGCATGAGCTACAAAGTGATCTCAGATGGCTGCTACTTGTGTTGGGCTTGGAAGTGCCCAGGAAAGGCCAAGCTGTGAACCAAGGCCAGCTGCCACTACTGCTGAGCCTGGGGATACTTAGCAAAAAGTATTGGGCATGCCAAGACCAGATGCTGCTTGTTTGAGAAATTATAGGAAAGTCCGTAGCATGAGCCAAGGCAGGCCATTTGTATAGAAAAGCCACTGGAAAGGAATTGGGTGACCTCACAAACTGGGTAGGTTGGGGCTTCATGAAATCACCAGAGTGCAGCAAACAGTGTTAGCCAGGGTATCGGAGACTCAGATATGGTACCCACCTGCAGGCTCTGTAAGAGGAGGGCTCAGCAAAGAAACAGTGGCCTCTGCCAATACTTTTGTTCAGGACAAAGCTGCCCCTCCAGGCTTCACTCTCAGGCCAAACACTTCAGTTTCTCCCTAAATGTCCCAGGTGCCCTTCAGACTGCCACCCAGCACTGGAACTCAGAAGGAGTGAATTTGAGTAAGTTCTTACATAGGCCCTATAAGAGAAACACCTGGGACTCCAGCTGCCATTCATCTCACTCAGACACAATCCCTGCTGGGTTTTATAGCCAGAAGTTATGGGGACTTCTCTTCTCACAGCTGGACCCTGGGTTGGGAGGCCTATTGTGGGGCTGGGACCCCTTGCTTCATAGGGTGGATTTCCACAGACAAATATCCCACATGATTTTTATCTGCCATACATGGTGTGGGACCAGACTTTTCCACATCTTTGCCTCTCCTACCAGTGTGGATGTGGCTTTTCCTTTGTATCCTTAGTTGCAGGATTTCTGTCTACCTAGAATTCAGGTAGTTCTGAATGATGGTTGTTCTGTAATTCAGCTGTAATTTTGATGTGGTTGTAGGAGGATTTGTGTACCATGTTTCCCTATGCCACCATCTTCAAAGAGCATTTTTAAAAATACTCTTTTCCTATTGTAAAAATGGACACAATTGTCTTGGCAGAAAACCTGAATATTCATAAAGTGTAGGGAGGGAAAAATAATCACTACAATGCAGTGTTTAAATGTTTTATCATGAATATGTATTCTTTTCAATATAATTTTAAAAATTTAAGATAAAAAATAATCAGTACGATGCAGTGACCACATCCTTCTGTGTTTGAAATCACATCATAGATTCAGTTTTAAATGCTGTGTTGTTCATTTCATATTTCTCCCAACTTTTTTGTTGAAAGATATTGAACCTGCCAGTAATACCCATATAAACTTGACATAGATTCACCAGCTGTTAACATTATGCCACACATACTTCTTACTTTCTGCACACACACACCTATTTTTCCTGAATCATTTGAGAGTAAACTGCAGATACGAAGTTGCACTCCTAAAGACTTTAGCATGTAGTTCCTAAAAACTAAGATATTCTCCAACATTACTGTAATCACTTCTGAGAAATTTAACATTGATAGAATAATGTGGTAATAATCAACCCTCACACAAATTTACCCAGTTGTCCCATTAATGTCCTTTATACCTGGGTTTTTGTTTTCGGAGAGGAGGAATCCAGGATCCAATCAAACTTCATACAATTTGTATTTAGTTTTCATGTCTCTTTAGTCTCTTTTCATCTAAAACAGTTCTCCAGACACACCCTTCCATTTTTAAAACCACAGTTGCTACTCATTTTGAACATGCACCAGGCTTTGTCACAAACATATTACATACCAGAGTTTTTAAACTGTGATAAAATTTATAAAATTCACCATTTTAATAATTTTAAACTGTACAATGCAGGAGTTTTAGGTGTGTTTATAACCATCATTATTAATTAATTCCAGAACATTTGTATTACTCCAAAAAGAAACCCCATACCTACTAGGCAGTCATTCCCCTCTGCCTCAGGCCCTGGCAACTACTAGTCTACTTTCTATAGATATGCCTTTTCTGAACATTTTATATAAATGGAATCATAGAATATATAGGGCCTTTTGTAACTGGCTTCTTCTACTTAATGTTTTCAAGGTTCATCCATGTCATAGCATCTATCAGGACTTCGTTCCTTTTTATGGCCGAATAATATTCCATTGTAAGGACATCCATTCATTGGTTGATGAACATGTGGGTGATTTCCATTTTTTGGCAACTGTGACTATTGCTGCCATGAACATTTACATACAAGTTTTTGTGTGAACATATCTTTTCAGTCCTCATAGGCCTGTACATAGGAGTGGAACTGCTTGGTCGTGTGGTAATTCTATGTCTAACTTTTTGCGGAGCTACCAGTGGTTTTCACTATGGCCAAACCATTTTACATTCCCATCAGAGGTGTTTAAGGATTCCAACTCCTTCACACCCTTGGCAATACCTGTCATTCTTCTGTTTTATTGTTGTCATTATCATAATCATCATCATCATAGCCATATAGTGGATATGAAGTGGTACATCATTGTAGTTTGACTTGCATTTCCCTAATGACTAATGAGGTGGAACATAGTATTTTTTATTCATAAATATTTCGGCATGTGCCACTAGAAGATAAGCTTAATTTTCTAAAACACATTATTCATCTTAATTATGTTGTTGAAGCCTACAACTTCTCTTCCCCATGGTGTCTCCCCCAGTATCTCAGCATCCCTTTTCAATTGCAGAGTAGAGATAAGACATTCTATTCTAAAATTGACTGTTGTATTCTGATGGGTTCTAGAAGTTTGTTTGTTTGTTTTCTCCACAGGCAGGTGCACCTTGGTAAAGATCACATGTCTTTTAAATTTAGAAAAGACCTTGCTGAAGAGAGGCAAAGAGTAAACAACAAATACAAGGTCAGGATTACTGCTAACTGGATATCATTTATTTCACTGACTATTTTTGAATTCCTACTATAGGCAGATGCCGTATCAGAGGAAAGAAAACTTACTGTTAAGTTGGGAGTGGAGGAGGCTGGTGACAAGTAAATTGTTAACTATAAATCAAGGCTAGCTGTAAATGTCACAAGAGATTTATCCTATGTATTAGGAGGATTAAGAAGCCACAGAGGAGAGAGAACTCATCTAATTGGAAAGCTTCCTTTAAGACATTGTATACTTTTTAAAAAGTTGTGAGAAGACAAAGGCATTCAATTGAGAGAGAGGGAGTGCTTTCAAATTTGGGCTGGAATTCTGGGTGTAAAGTGCATTTATCCCATGATCTGCAGAGCATGAAGGTTAGGAGAGACTCAAAGACAATAACCAGGAGCCACACCAGAGCCAGATCTAGATCAAAACAAATGACTGAGCAGAGAATGGAAAACTGATTAGGGGAGGAGGCCACATTTGAGTCACCAAAGTAGCACCTGTAGGTTCAGGGAAGGGAGAGTGGAAACGGGAATTGTGGGACTGTGTGATACCCCTGGGCGCACTGTGACATAAGACATTGTTATGTGTAGGGCAGGTGCAGAGAGCAGTAGAGACAAGTCCTTAGTAGGCTGAAGCACAGGACACATAGGGGGCAGAGGTGAAAAGACTTGGCTGGGAATCATCACTTACTACCTTAACTAGGGCAGCCATAACAAAACTCAACAGACCGGGTGGCTTAAACATGGAAATTTATTTTCTCACAGTTCTGGAGGCTGGAAGAACTAGATTAAGGTGTTAGCAGGGTTGGTTCCTCCTGAGATCTACTTGGCTTGTAGATGGCCACCTTTCCCGTGCGCCCCCACACTGTCTTCCTTCTGTGTCTAAATTTCCTCCTTTTACAAGGACACCAGTCACACTGGATTTGGGCCCATCCTAATGACCTCATTTTGACTTGATTACCTCCTTCAATACCATTTCTCCTGACTAGGAGCTAGGATGTGAACATATGAGTTTTGGAGGGACACAATTCAGCCACTATATATGTATGTAAGCTTGGGAGTGTGCACTTCCCACACTCAGTGCTACACACAGTGGCAGAACTAGGTAGGAAGGATTGAGAAAAAAACATGTATCTTGTCAAATATGAGTATATTTCTCATACAGAAATACATTTTCTTTCTGAATTTGGAGTCCAAATTAGATATTTGAATAAATTTGTTCTTTTTAATTTTTTTCAAAGGATATAAAATCACTACACTGGTAAATCTTAGCATTTAGGAAAGGCACATATTAGCTTGGCATTTAAATTTAGTTTGGGGTATTGTTTAGATCCTTTGAACACAATTTTATTTTATTTTTTTAAATTTTATTTTGTAATATTTTACAATAAGGTTTATTTAATTACTAATTCAAGAATATCTTTACATACTTGCAAAGTAGTAGCATACGGGAGGGATTAGATAGATAGATAGATGGATAGATACCATATTTTTCAGACTGTAAGACACTTTTTTACCACATTTTTTGCTTCAAACTTTTTTTTGCTATTTTCCTCCTCTAAAACTTAGGTGTGTCTTATGGTGTGGATCCCAGATGCACCTAAGTTTTACTTACTTATTTATTTATTTATTTTTATTTATTTATTTTTAGAGAGGGAAGGGAGAGGGAGAAAGAGAGAGAAACATCAATGTGCGGTTGCTGGGGGACATGGCCTGCAACCTAGGCATGTGCCCTGACTGGGAATCGAACCTGCGATGCCTGGTTCGCAGCCCGCGCTCAATCCACTGAGCTACGCCAGCCAGGGCTATTTATTTTTTAAATTTATTTTTTTTATTAATTGTTGTTCAAGTACAGTTTTCTGCCCTTTAACCCCATCCCAGCCCACTCCCCCAGCCCTCCCCACCTCCCTTCTGTTTCCACCCCACCCTTGTTATTGTCCATGTGTCCTTTATACTTGTTTCTGCAAAACCTTTCCCCTTTTCCCCTGAAATTCCCTCCCATCTCTTCTCTGGTCACTGTCAGCCTGTTCTCTATTTCAGTGTCTTTGGTTATATTTTGCTTGTTTGTTTGTTTTGTTGATTATCTTCACACACAATTTTAAAAAACAAAATATTACCCTGGCCAGGCAGCTCAGTTGGTTAGAGTATCATCCTGATATGCTAAGGTTGTGGGTTTGATCCCTGGTCAGGGCACATACAAGAATCAACCAATGAGAGCCTGAGTGGAACAACAAGTCATTGTTTCTCTCTCCCTCCCTCTCCCCCACCATTCTCTCTAACATCAATATTTTTTAAAATGTTTAAACACAAAATAATGTGTTTTCTGTGAACCCCACAATGGAGTATTTTCTAATCATTTTAAAGATATAAGTGATACAGCATGGCACAACCAGGTCAATGTGAGAGTTAAGGCTATTTACAGCACTTGGTTGACAGACACACCGAACTGTGTATTCACCAGGCAAGTGCATTGAGTAAATGCCCACTGTATATAAGATTCTGTGCTAGTGAATAAGCCGTGGTTCTTGCTCTCAAGATCACCGTCTAGAAAGAGCACAGAGACATTAAGAGATGATACAAAATGTGCTGAGTGCAGTGCTAGAGCTAGAACTTGTAGATAAATTGGGAACGAGGGGTGAGGAAAGGGAGAATGATTCCTAGGTTTCTAGCATGGGTGCATGTTTGTGGTTTTAAATGAGGTCTCAAATATGGAAGAAAAGCTGGCTTAGTGGAAGATAAAAAGTTTAATTTGGGAAATGTCACATCTGGGGTGACTGGAGGAAATCCAGGTGGTAGCTGAAGGAACAAGTCTGAGCTGGAGACAGAGACTTGGGAGTGATCAGCATAGAGTAGAGACTGAGACCACAGAACAAATATGGTGACTGGGGAAAGTAAGTTTCTTGAGAAAGAGAGTAGCTCAGGGCAGGAATTCTAGAGAACTTCAGGATTTAAGGCGAGAGAAGCAGAAGACTAAGGGGATAGAGGAGAAATGGTTGGGAGGCCAGGGGGCCTGGAGAGCACAGAGAAAGCAGGTGCAGAGGGGTCAGGCAAATGCAAAGAGGATTCCTAGATAATTAAGTCCTGAAAGAGTACACAGTGGGTGTGGCCATTTGGACATCCTTATGTGCCTCCAGTGACAGCAACTCCAGTAGATTTGAGGAGGGAAAAATGCCAAATTGTAGTTCTCAAGGAATGTGTACAAGTGAGTAGTTTCTTGAGAAGTGGTTTTCTGGGAAGTTAAAATGAGCAGGGGCAAAAAGAAATGGGTGGATCATTAGAGGGAGGTGAGAGGTCAAGGGTTTTTTAGTTGCAAGAACTTGAGCATGTTTATAGACTGAAGGCAAAAGAGCCATTACAGAAGAAAAAGTTGAAGAAACTTGGGAGGAGGCTACGGTCAGAGGGAAAGATTGCCTTTGTACAGGAGGGAGGCCTGGGGAAGGTCAAGTAAGGAAGGACTGTGGGTATAGCAGGTTTGCGTGCAGAGAGGGAGCTGTTGGAGAATGCTTGTGGTCTTGTCTTTCCGGACGATCCAGGAAGCAAGGCCAACTGCAGAGACTATGGGGAACAGGGACTGGAGAGAGGCTTGCAAAACATATTGAGGGGACCAGAAAAGGAGTTGTTGCATCCTTATTGTCAATCATCAGGACAAGTAGAAGGAAGAGCAGGTTACCCTGAGACCCTAGTGTAGTGGGAGAACAAGTGTTGCAGGGACCCTGTTCTCTGTGTCCAGATCTCATCTGGCAGCTGAATCCTGGCAGGTGACCCAGTAGCAAGGAATACCTGGAGGCCCAAGGCATGTGGCAAAAAGAGAGGGGAAGGGTAAGAGAATGTGAAGGGAGTCAGCATTATAGCTGGATGGCACGAAACCTCAAAAGATGATGAGCTCATGGGGAGATCAATGATACTAAATTCTGAAATGTTCTCCATAGATAAGTAGAGTCCTAATCAAAATGTAAGAAATCTCCCTCTTTTGTTCTAGCTAACAACCTATTTGCCAATGTTTCTTTAAGCTGCTTGTTTAATTTTACTTTTAGTGGTTGTGGATGTCTGGGTCTCTCCCCACAAACTCTACATTTTGAACCTAAGGTCCACAATCCCAAACTGAACTTCCTGACAATGTGCAAATCAGAGCTCAACAGCTCACCACCCTGGAGACAATAGTATAACTCTCTTACCTCTAAATAGGGTATTAATATGGTGATCAGAATAGATTTCTTCCAATTCAGTCTTTAAAAACTATTATGAACAGTGTTTCTAAGAGCCAAGGTAGTTTGGAAGTTACCTAACAAGTAATGAAAACCACAGATAGGCAAAAGCTTTTACAGTGTGCACATTCTTTCCCATGGAAGCAGGCATGTGTCCACTCGGAGCCAAGCCCAGCTGGCCTGTCCTGGGAGCGAGCAGAGGGAATAGGCCCCTAGGGAATAGGAAAGAGCTGAGGGGCCCTTTGGGAAGGAGATGGAGAAGGGGAGCAGCGTGGGGACAACTTACTCCTGGGAAGGAGCAGACCTTGTCAGCTGCCACCATGCAGGAAAGGGGAGGAATCATTTCCCTTTGTTAAAATCCAATACTTGATTAATCAGCTCTGAGGAGCTTAAAACTTCACTGGGACATTAAATTTCTTTTAAATGACATCTCTATACTCCCATGGTTACACACGTCCCTAAAATCCTTTCTGTGACTTTTAAATACCTCAGAAATAATTTCCAGACATTCTCCTCTAGTTACAAAAAGAATATATTGGATTTATTGTGCTTTTATAAAAACTCCCTATGTTTAAACAGTGAGTATAATTATAATGATCATTTAAACCTAATTATGTCATCACTTCTCCCAAAGGGAACTTCTTGGGTAGATTTGATGAATTGTATAATGGGTTTCTAGCAGTTTTAAGGAGAAATAAAGTTGTATTCAATTTTAATATTTTTGGTGATTAAAAACCCCAGCTAGACAGAGGAGATCCTGTTTTGGATGAGGAATTTCAGCGACTGAAGACAGAAGTTAACCACAAACGGGTTGTTCACAATCTAGAAGAAGTGGGTAACTTTCCTTTATTTGGAATCTAATTATTGGCAGCTATTTATATGCTTACTTTTAAAACATTAAACAACTTTAAAGAAATCTTTTTAGCAAGAGATATTTAATAATTTTAAGTATGCTTATATTTCCAGAGTGTTGTTTACTACATAGTCACAACGAAGCGTCAAAACTCATGTTTTCTTTGAAATTAACAGCATGACATCTTTCCCACCCCTCTGCTTCCTCTTCCTTGGTATCCTTTTCTGTTTCCCTTTGCTTTCTCCATGCCCATCTGATGGACCTCAGGGTGGGTCTTTAGGCCTTTGTTCATTGACCCTACCCTTGGTGGGAAGGAGACAGACAGGAAGTCAGGGCCAGAGTTCTGGCCCCAGCTCTACCACAGAGCTAGGACCTGAGAAAAGCCCTCTGAGCCTTGGTACCTTCATTTCCTCAGATGTAAAATGGTGAGCAGTAGGCCCTCCACCTGTGTATCTGCTGTCATGTGATAGTTTCTGGTTAAACCCCAAGTTTTATTTTTAAAAGTGAAAAAGTTCTTCCTAATCTCCCCACCCTCATCATTCTCACTTTCCTTTTCTGGGTTTGCCACATCTGAATTATTTTAACCTCTTTTTCTCTCCCTCATATTTAATATTGCCATGAACTCTTGCCAGTAGCTCTTCCACAAGGGGACACCCAAGTCTAGCCTTCAGGTCTCACCCCAATTAATCCAACAGATTGTTCATATATCTGCCCCTCCTCTCTCTTTTCTCCAGCTCACTGCATGTGCCAGTGTGAGACTAATTCATTTCTGATGACTTTTTCATCATATTATTTCCCTGTTCAAGAATCTATCATGCCTGAGGTTCTGGCTGGCCTCATTACACCTGCAGGCACCCTTTCCTCCACATTCACTTACCCGTCACCGCACACTTGTGCCCGCAGTAAGCAGGCCTTGTGTTGGCGCTGGGGCTGGGCTGAACAGTACCATCCCCCACCTCCACCAGGTACTGTACAGTCTGCTCCTCTCCATTCTGGATGTAGTGCCAGCACCCACCAGTGTGACTGAGTTCTGTGTGGCTTTATTCTTCCTCCTCAGGGTCACATGTGCTTTTTTTAAAGCCCAAGGCTTCTACTTTTGTCCCCCAATACAAGAATTATTCCCTGTGATGCTGGGTATACTCAAAGTGCTTAATAAATGCTTATTATATGGCAGAACTAATGATAATAACTAGATTTGAGATCAAACCTGAAACATTTTTATTAAATGTTAAATGTCAGAGGTTAAAATTCAAATCTAAGTTGTGTGTATATTTTTTGTTCTCAGAAAATCAAGGAATTTCATCCTAATTTTGATCCACTTACTAATAATACTTGGGTCACTAGGTTCAGGGCCCAAAAACGGTTTCAACAAGCAGCACGCAAGGTAAGTCTCAGTACCAAGTTGAGATTTTAATTTGTTTAGTCATCAGCACAAGGAAATCAAACAATGAATTTTTTGTAACAGCTTTATTGAGATATAATTCACATACCATAAAATGCACTCTTGTAAAGTGTAGAATTTAGTAGTTTTTAGTATATTCACAGAGTTGTACAACTATCACTATTAATTTTGGAATATTGTTATCACCACAGTAAGGAACCTGTTCCCATTAGCAGCCACTCTTCTTCCCCCCGGCCCTGGCAACCACGAAGCTACTTTCTGTCCCCATGGATCTGCCTATTCTGGGCATAGCATATAAATGGAATCATGTGGCACATGGCCTTTCGTAACTGGCTTCTTTTCCTTCATGTGTTGTCAAGGCTTATCCATGCATCAGTACTTCATTTTTCTATAGATGGATGCCACCCCATTACAAGGATAGTTCACATTTTATTTATCATTCACCAGTTGAAATATTTGGGTTGTTCTCACTTTTTGGCCATTATGAATAATAATGCTGTGAACATTTGTATGCAATTTTATAGATGTATGTTTTAAGTTCTTTCGGTATATATAACTAAGAGTAGAATTTCTGTGTCACATGATAATTCTAAAACAGTAGGATGTTGATCAGCACTTTCTAGAGATAACAATTGAGAATTACTGTTTGACATTGTCTCTACCATTCAGCCTTATGACTTCCCTTCACAGCAGCCCTCTGACTGCTGTGGCTGCCTTACCCTCACACTGGTCTTCCACGCACCACATTGCTAGCCCTTAATGGCTTCCTGAGATCAGAAGAAAATGAAGACTTCTTAACTTCTAATGCCAGTAAAGGGAATAAGGCCACACCTCTCCAGCTGTCTCTTATCTTCTCTGTGGTTCCAGTCCTTATTTTCTTCCATATACATCAGCTTAGGCCGTCACCTTTGTGCAGGCTGACATTTATTTGTTCCCACTCCAGTACCTTGCATGGAACTGTCGTCAGAGTATCCACTTCATAATATCTGTCAAATGAAAGAGTCTCTTGCATGACACAAAGAGTGTTAATTATGGAATGAACAGTCTGAAATGAAAGCATAGTGATATACAGTTAGCATTGCCCATAATTCACAGCCTTATTTCTACAGAATTGTCCATTTAGTTTGTCTTTCAACTCTGAAAACAACACAGTGGAAGCATTACTATTCAGACATACTAAAAAAAAAAGAATATAGAAATAGTCATTTTTTTCTACTCTAGAAATATGCAAAAACCAGGTCTCATAAATTGGGTAGAACAAGGAATGCTAGATGACAACTTGGTCTTTTTTTTATATTCAGGGAAGTCAACATTGCCCTGACCTTGAAGTGCCTGTGGCCTCGATCTCAAGCAGCAGCATCACACTCTCCTTGTGAATTCTGACTTAGGGTGGTGGCCTTATCCCTTAGCTGTGGTTGAGGAAAGTGAATTAAATTAATTGACAAAATGAGTGTGTGCCAATTAATCATTTGAAATCGTTATTCTTTCTAATTCTAGGTCATGGTTCATCGACGATTACTCAATATGCTGGATGCTATTCGCACCATGGACAGAGAGGCCATAATAAAAAGGCTCAGGCATAGAAAACAATCAATAATACAAGGTGCGGTCCAACTGGGAAGTATAGTGATGCTTTGACCAGTGGTCCTCTGGGCATGAGATGTCTTTATAATGAAGTTAGCTGTGTAGAAATACAATATTTTCATAAACCATATGTTTCAGTTTTGTATGGCTGCTATAACAAATCATGAAAAACTTGTGGCTTAAAACAATACAATCGCACAGTTCTAGAGGTCAGAAATCTAAAAATCGGAATGTCAGCAGGCCTGGTCTCTTCAGAGGCTCCAATGGAGAATGTTTTCGTGGCCTTTTCCAGCTTCTGGAGACTGCCTGCTTTCCTTGGCTCATGGCCACTTCCTTATGTTCCTCTGACCTCTTGCTCTGTTGTCATGTCTCCTTCTCTGATGCTGACCCTCCTGCTTCCCTCTTTTATGGATCCTGTGATTACTTTGAGCCCACCCAAGATAACCTAGGACTACCTCCCCACCTCAATCAAGATCTTTAACCTATCACATCTGCACAGTCCCTCTTTCTATGTAAGGAGACATAGTCACAGGTTCCAGGGAATGAAACATAAACACCTTTGAAGAGGCATACATCACACCTCCATACCAGGTTGGGCTGAAATACCCACCCAGTTGATAGTAAGCTAGGTTGACTGACTTGACCGAATCTGTGAAGTTTGACTGTGGTTCAACCTCCAGTTTTGTGCCTTCTGTTCTTGTCACCAGAGACTGGGATAGTCGGCACTTAGCCGTGTTGATTGATTGGCATGATCTGGTTTTATCTCAATCTAGTGTTTATACATAAAGCTTTTTATCTCATGTCATCTTTGCTATTTTAAAAAATTCCAATCTGCTGATCCACAGGTTGACTGGGACTGTTGGAGCCATTCTCAGTAGCTTCTGGGAGCCCAAAAGCCGTATCAACATCTTCTCCCAAAATATGTATTTCTAATCTGTGGTCCTATGCAAATCCTCAGGCAGGCCCTGATCTTTCCAGACCTTTCCTCCTTTCCCAAGCCCAAGCCACCGAACCTGGCTCAGGCTTCCCTGTCCTCCCTAAGGAGCAACTTTTTGGATATAAAAATAAACTACAACTTTAAAAAACTGGAGGAGTTGAGGTAAAGAACAGAGGACACACTACAAACAGGACTATATACGTACATATCTAGGCACTCTTTTTGAAATGGCATATGGCAGGTACTCACTAATGGTGTATGACAGACAGGCAACTGAAGATGGTGGTTTCACATAAAAATACCTTAAGAAGCCCCCCAAAGTGCCATTTTGTTTTTCCCTCATAGACAAGAATCCCTCCAAATACCTTCTGCTGCGGATCAGTCAAGACGATTATTCCAGCCGGTTCTCTGTGTCGCCCAAGCAAGTGCTGCCCTTCGCCTTCCCATCCCACAGTGCTCCCCAGGGCTCCGATGAGTTGGTGGGTGCTGTGGGGGCTGGGCATGATCAGGTGGTTGTGAGGCAGATACCAAGGCAGGCCCTACCTCAGTCTCAGTCCCTTTGTCTCCTCCTGAGAGGCTCCCGGGGAGACCTGTGCCCAGGGAATCATGACCAGCGGAAAACAAGGGATTATCTACTGCCATGTGCCTGGCATCTGACACACCTATGCAGAATTTTCCGACAGCCTGGGCTGGGTCCTTTCCAGCCTGAAACCCAGAAACAGCACTGAGCCTGGCTTGACAGCCTGGGAACTGGTCCTGAAAGCGGAAAACTGGTCCTGGGAAGAAGGAAAAATCCAGAGGACCTGGCCTGGCCCAGGAGGCAGGCCCCGCTCAGCTGAGCCCTTCTGTTGCATGAGCAGATAGGCCAGAGAAGGATGGCCCAGAATACAACAATATAACCCGTCACAATTCCCTCTATCTCCTCTCTCTCCCTTTTTTCTCTTGTCTCTCTCTCTCCACCCCCACCTTCCCTCCCTTTCTCTTTTTCTGGAAATAGGTGTGATAGTTCATCCTTTTTGCCTAATGGGCACAGTGATGCATCATAATAAAAATAATAGCCCTATATTGCATTGCATTCACCATGAGTAAGGCAGTATCTCAAGTTCTCGAGCGCTTCAGTTGTATCAAATCTTCAACAAACCTATGTGCTATGTATCATCTTACAGATGAGGAGGGAATTGAGACACAGGGCACATAGCCAGTAGAAAAATGTTGACCCATGTTGACATAGTTGGCAATAAAAAGTGTGTTTAAGTTGATATTGAAAGTGCATATGCAAACACTTTTTTAGTTTCAAAGAATAAACTTGCCATTCACGTCCCATAATATGTGTTAAGCACTTCAGGCTGATTTACTCAAGAATTACGGAACTGACTTCAGAAATTCCATGCATTTTCTGCATTAGAAAATTAAATGACTTTAAAGATTAGAATATTTAATTCATAGGAAATAATAAATCCATGAGTTTCTAGCAACAGTACATATCTGACGCTCGATAACTGATGGGAGAGATCATCCCTGTGCTGTGGGACCCGTCTCGTTCTTTTGAATAGTTCAAATCTTACACATTTCGTTCCATGCTTTGATTAGTTCTACAAGGCTTCACTGCTGCTCACGCTTGAGGGAAAACAGACTGCTCGGCATTTCTGCCTTTAGAGAGTTTTCTAATTCACCCCATGAATACTGTATTTTATCATTTCTATGATCACTATTTAAATATTTAGCATCTTTGAAATTGGGAAGTGTCTTATAATTAATGACATATCAACATTGCGTCATGCTAACTTAATTATAGTGTATTAGATTAGTGACAGACAGCGTATACTGAGTGCCCGTAACATGGCAGGTGCCATCCCAGGCTCTCACGGTGTCTGGGCAGATTGGCCTGCAGGAAGTTTGCTGTGTAGTGCTTTGGGGTTAGCAGCTATAGAAGGGAGGGGCAGGAGTGGACAGAGACAGGAGCAGGAGTGCAGACCTTCCTCACAAAGGTCTCAGCTGAATTCATGAGGAGTTCTGATGCTGGGACAGGGTGAGAGGACCCGGCATTTACATGTCCTTCAACCTGTCATTGGAGGTGGGCTGCCCTCGGAGGGGCACATGACCTTGCCAGAGGCAGCTCCCTTCAGCCAGGTCACCTCCTAAAGTGGGCTGACCCCTGAGAGTTGTTTGTGTGAACAGGACTCCTAGAAGCTGGGGAAGTAAACCCCTCAAGCCTAAAGGGGATTCTGGGTGGCACATTGCAGCACCCATGATAGCAGGAAATGAAGAAAGAAGAATCACACTCTCTAATAGACAAGGAAGAGGGGTGGCCAACACTGCCTCTGGGCCCCACACATCCAGTAACAACGGTGGTTGCAGGAAGCGTTACTTTAAGAATAGAACTGTTAATAAAAAAATAATTAAAAAAAAAAAAGAATAGAACTGTTCACCCTGGCCAGTGTGGCTCAGTGGGTTGAGCGCAGGTCTGTGACCCAAGAGCTCACTGGTTTGATTCCAGTCGGGGCACATGCCTGGGTTGCAGACCAGGTCGATGTTTCTCACCCTTTCTTTCTCCCTCCCTTCCCCTTCCTAATAAATAAAATCTTAAAAAGAAAAGAATAGAACTGTTCACTTAATGTTCAAAATGCATAGGAAAAAAAGCATAGCCACTTTTGCTCAGTGTTGATTATGTGTCTATTTCTTGAATTTCACGTTTTAGGCTCCTGATGGCCTTGGACCAGTCCCAATTAAATCTTCAGAAATTCAAGTCAAGCACAGTCATTCCTTCTTCAATCTGCAGGTCAGACCTGTTATGTGGTATTAGTTAATCAGCTTCCTTATGAAGTGAACAAAATGTTCCTGAATTTGAATTGCATTATTTTATTAGTTTGTTCTAATATGCATTATACTGTGTGGCATACTGTGTGTATTTTTCTGCTGTTATTTTATGGTATGTGTGAGGTATCACAGATTCTGTTTTCCTAATGTGGCTCATGGGAGTCAGGATCCTTACTTATTCTATGGAAATACTTCATATTATGCATACCTGAAGCTATCTGAATTACATATATTAGAAACTTTAAGAAAAAAACACAAGGTGAAGTGAGCAAAGTTAGTTATTTCTTCTTAAGGATATATAACCACTTCTGTTTTTGAAAATGTAAATGTTTTAAATTGGCAAACCAGTGCGTGGTGTATTTCTGCAGTTAAGCCACATGGGACCGTGAGTAACTGTGAATGTCTCTGTGTGCTGGCACCAGAACAGGGCTCAGCGCTGGCCCTGAAGTCTCTCCAGTGCCGGTCAGAATAACAGCTGCCACACGTCTGATGATTGCTACCTGGGGCTTGTTTTTCTTTTAGCGTCAGGCAGGTGAGAAGAGCTAGTGTTGAGTGTAGACCCCACTAAATATGGTCATGGGCTTTTAAGGAGATTCAGTCAGGCATCTTTTTTCACCCCCAGGTTCCTCAGCTGTACAAAATTAAGGGGTATCAGCCATTCTCTGTCCAGAGGTCTTCAACAAGTTACAGACCTCAAAAGCTTGCTCGAGCCCTGAAGCAAGGAGCTGAGGTAAGACATCCCAACCTTCAGGAACCGCCCTCACTTGCTCCCTCTTGTCCTGGCATTGAGACTAACACACTGCTCTTGATTCTGGAACAGGATGAAGCCACCACTGTTATAGCCCTGCCAAAGCAGGACGTCACCCCTCAGTTCCCTGGAAAGACCTCAATCTTGAGCATGAAACCACCTGAGGCCTTAGCTGTGTCTCCAGATTATGACCCACTTTATATTTTTGTAAGTGATAATTGGTGGGAGTCTTGTGTTCTATGTCCCTTTATTTCAACAGTTAATTTGTAGGAAAACAGATGCATTAATTGGGAATATTTGTATCTCTCTGGAATATCAAGATTTTAAAAGTATATCATTTGTGAAATTGCTTGCTTGGAGGATATCAATGTTTCTATCTTTGAATAATTCCAGCATATTCTTTTAACAATAGCTTTGTGATTTTTGCTAATTATGTATTATATATATTATGTATATATGCACACACATATACATAAAATGTTTTAAAAGAGAGAAAAAAACAATGAAAAAAATAAAATAGTATTACCCCAAACCCCATCACTCACAGCTCTGTTGATTCTTTATTCCACTCTTGCACAGTACATCTTTTCCCTACTGAACCCCTCTCCCTTCAAGATTTCTATGTTCTACTTCGTTTCTGTAGCTGCACTTGATTACTCCCTCAAGCACACCCTAACCATGGCATTCTCCTGCTCAAAATTCCTCATGGACCCCATCTTCTACCAAATTAAGTCTGTGCTCCTGAAGATATGAGGCCAGTCATAGTTCTTTCCTGTTCTTTCCTGTTCCCTACACATGGACAAATTTGTATACTTCCTTCCCATTCTCAGGTCTTCGCTCACTCTGATCTGCTCTCATGTAGCTCCCTCTTCTTCTGTATATTTCCAGCAACCCAAGTCCCAAGTGACTGCAATCCAGACAGGAAATCTGATGAGGTTCTACGCGATAATGAAATCATCAGTGATATGTCATAGTAGTTGCCCAAGTTATGGTCCATTTTCAAAAAAAAAAAGACACACACACACAGAAATAAGGAACTTGAGATGCTACTTGAGAAAGTCTCCTTTGTGAGAAATCTCCAAGTATGAATCTGTATCTCTATGTGGGCAGAAGTGCTAATGGTCACACCCAAGGTCACTCAGCCAGTTAGTGGGAGAGCTGAAAGAGAAACCTGCCTGTTTCCTGACTGCTTGCCTCAGAGCTCTTCCTCTGATTTTTGCTGCTTTTCTGTGGAGAGCTGTGATGTTTGTGGTTTGGCCATAATGTGATGTTTCCTTATTGTGTCAGCATTGAGGAGAATGTTCTTGAGATACCTAGCATGTTAGAGCTGGAATAACCACACAGGATATTTAACTCAGTGATTTTCAAACTTCCTTTAGCACCAGAACACTTTCAATAGCTGAAATTTTACACAAAAAGGGAAAATGTAAAATAGATGAAGTTCTAGTTGCTGGGATGGTGATGGAGTAGGGGGCTCTCCTGAGGGAGTAACCCTGCAAGACCCTGGGTTCCCCATGGCAAGGTTTGAAAACCACTCTTCAGTTTCTTATTCCCCAGATCCACCCACTACCATTCCCTTTTAAAAGTGAGAAAACTGATGTAAATAAGTTAAGGGAATTTTCCATAGTCACACTCATACATCCTTAGAAAATATCAGTGGTTATTAATTA
>PVIA01013751.1:0-30471 GCA_004024845.1 Tonatia bakeri
AAAAAAAAAAAAATACTGCAGGGTATCACTATATGTGGAATCTGGAAAAAAAAATCTAACTCATAGAAACAGAGAGTAGGGGAATAGGGAGAAGTTGGCAAAAGAGTACAAACCTTCAGTCATTAGGTGAATAAGTTCTGAGGATCTAATGATGACATGGCAAGTATAGTTCAAAATACCGTATTGTATAATTAAAATGTGCTAAGAAAATAGAATTTGTGTTCTCACAAAACGAAACAAAAGAGTGATGGTTGGAAGGTGGGGATCCTTTCACAATGTATGTGTATATCAAATGTCACATTGTACACTTAAAATACATTACAATTTTATTTGTCAGTGACATCTCAATAAAGCTGGAAAAATGAAAGGAAAACTGCTGTAAGCTCACAGTCCCCAGTCTCTACTACTTCTGGCCACAAGGTGTCACTGTTCAGACACAGAAGATCTATGTCAAAGACTGTTCACAAGATGGAGCTATTACAACTTAAGTGTTTGGATCTTCTGCAATTTCAATACTAAAAAATGCCAGGGTCTCTTTTTCCTAGGACATCTGTGATGTTAGAGTAGGATTTATATTTACTGAGCTAGAAACTTGTCCTCCTGAGCAGCAATGTTAAGCCCAGATAAGCAGTCCAGGCTCCTCTCTCCTTCAGGGTGAATTTTTGCTGGGTAAGGCCCTGGTATCTTTTTTTGCCCTCTCAGGTCAGGGCTACCTCAGTGCATCGGAGGTGACGTCGTTAACACTGACCCTCCTGAAGAAAGTGTGCAGGGTCCCGAGAACTTCCTTCCTGGAGAGCTCCTCAGTGTTTTGGAAAATTTACTGACTTCCTAGCAAACTTAAAACTCCTTGTTCCAAAGAGCATGACGGAAAAGCAGCATTGATGGCCCCCAAAGTGTCCAGCTGTACCCTCCCCTGCTTGCCTTACATCTAACTACTTAAAAGAAACCTGCCTTCCAGAACCAGGGTCATTGGCAACCTCCACGAGCAGAGATGCAGCCACCCATTTTAAATGGCAGTAAATTTCATTTCCATTACCCACGAGTCAGGTTCTTAACACCACTGATCACTTTTCATACTGTACGTTTACTCCCGTATTCTGCCAAAATATCCTGTTGCCATAGAAGTGATTTTCACTAGTTTCGTTAGTATGTAAACTGTTTTCATTTTCTTGATATTATATACGACATGGCCAAGATGGTAATTTTACTCACATTTATTATTTCCTTAGAGTAGATTTCCAGAAGTGAATGTTTTAAATGAAAGGACATGAGCATTTTTTTAAAGTTTTGATTTGATATAAAATTGTACATCATCTGAAACAGATGTAGGACTTCACATTTCTGTCGACAGGATGTGAAAGTGCTGAAACCCTAACCATCATTGGCTGGGGTTAATTTTTCCAATTGGAAGAGTGACAAATACATCTTCACAGTTTTAATTTGCATTTATTTTCTTTCTAGAGAGGCTATGAATTGTTTCATTTGCTTCTTAGCCATTTTTGTTTTCTTTTGTGAATTATGTTTTTTTTATTTTTCTTTCGGATAACTCATTTTTTTCATATCAATTTGTAAGAGTGTTTCTAGTGTAAGGACAGTAGCACTTTACTTCAAATATTACCAATATTCACTCTAGTTTGTTATTTCCTTTCAATATTAGTTACAGAGTTTTAAAGCTCCAGCTTTGTGACACACAGAATTTTATGCTCTTAAAGGCACAAGCATTGTGAAACAACAGGACATTAGAGACAAAGAGATGATACCCCAGTATCCGGGGAGAAGCAGAAGAAGCTCACGTACAAGGAATCATAATCAAAATGACTCTTAACTTCTCAACAATGTTTGAAGGAGGAAGACGAAGGAACAATATCTTCAGTGTGTTGAAAGGAAATGCCTTCTCACCCAGAATGGTATAAGCAGCCAAACTGTCAATTAATGTGAAGACCGAATATAGACACTTTAAGACTTGTAATATCTTTTTTAAAATTACCACCTGTATTGTTTTTCCATTGCTGGTATAACAAATCGCCCCAAAGGTAGTGGATTGAAACAATCCAAACTTATCCTCTTACAGTGCTAGAAGTCAGTTATTGAATCAAGGCATTGGCAGGACTGTGTTCCTCCCAGCAGCTCTGGGAGACAGCCGGGGTCCTCCTCTTTCCCAGCTTCTAGAGACTGCGCGCCTTCCTTGGCTTGTGGCCCCTTACTCCATAAAGCCGATTCTCTCCCTCCCTGTCTCCCCCCCGCCCCCCTTCTTCTCTCTAAAATCAGTCAACATATCCTCAGGTGACGGTTAAAAAAGAAAAAAAGAAACCCAGAGGACATTCTCATCCCTTGAAGGCATGTGTGTTATCACTCACTAAACTGGCTGGATCAAGTGAGGGGCATGCTTAAGAGGATCAAACAAACTGGGGCCCTACTCCAGCTCCTTCACAAGAAGTGGAACAAATAAAGCTCTATAACCCGGGCAGCTTGCTTTAGTTCTTTAAACCGAATTTCTTCTCTGTAAAATGCTGTTAATAATAATACCTTTCTCGTATTGTTGTTGAGGGTTTAACAAGATAATTCATAAAGTGTTTGGCATGCCACTTAAATATAGCTAGATCTTCAGCAAGGCCAATAAACATAGTTACTCTCATGAATGATTAGTTATTTTTAGTCATTTTTCCCCAAACTCTTCTATTAGCTATTGACCTACTAATGTTTTCTGTTGCTTCTTCCATTAATTTTTGCAGAAATATAATTGGTTTTATTAGCCCTGGCTGGTGCAGCTAAATGGATTAAACACAGGCCTGTGAATCAAACAGTTGCCAGTTCAATTCCCAGTCAGGGTTGCAGGCCTGCAGGCCAGATCCCCAGTTGGGGTTGTGCAAGAGATAACCACACGCTGATGTTTCTCTCCTTCTCTTTCTCCCTCCCTTCCCCTCTATCTATAAAAATAAATAAAATATTTTTTTCAAAAAGAAATATAATTGGTTTTATCAGGTTAGGATAATTTGGTTTTGCTATCAGGCTGGGAGTTTTAGCTCGTTTATAAACAGCAGGCTATAGACTGGGGAAAAATGAGGCCAAAAGAATGAAAGGGGAAAATTGATGAGCCAGAGTCCACAGAGAAATGGGAGCAGCGAGGCCAAGCAGGCAGACTGATGTGTTGAACGAAAAGAAACAGCAGCTACTGAGGCTGGCAGTGAGTGATGGACTGGAGGAGACTGCTCAATGTCGGGGAGGGAGGGAAGGAAGAGGAGAAAGCGTTTCCTGTCATATGCACATTCTAATTATTCAACAAAAGAGTTTTAAATCACAGTTTATGGTCTCAAAGACTGTGAAACATTTTTGTTTCCCTGAACTACATTAGCATCACCCTGTAGTACTGTACTTCAAAGTATTCACTTGTGACTGATGTAAAAATACTAAACTGTGGGCCTTTCCTGGAAGTAGTGTGGGAAAATACACAGAAAACTGTACAACACATTGAGAGAAAAGCCAAATTCATGAGCAAAAAATAAAGCATTTCAGCAAAGTGCATTGTCTCGTGAGTATTTCTATCACATAGAATAATTTTGTTACATAGCCAGAGGTTCTTTGTAGAAAGAGAACCACAAAGTGTGTATTATGGTCATGCCATATTTATTAAATAAATCATTTTACTCACAAAATTACTGAAGACATTGATTGTTGTGTTTTAAACACAGTAGAAAAAAATTTAAAACAAGAGAAAACTTATTAATCCATAACAGTATGTCATCGATAAGATGGCCAAATCTGAGATTTTCTTGTACATAGATTACCAAGCATCGAAAGATCATATCTGCTGTTTTTAAAAGATGATAGCAAGAGTACATCATCACCTGAGTGCTAGCTGGGGAATATAGGGGGGACTACAAAAGGTGGGAATACCAAGAGGTGAACATCACTGGGAGGCCATCCTAAAAGCTGGGCATCCCACATGCGTAAGAGCAAAGACTCTGAAGAAATGCCCTTTTACCAGTGAAGCTGCCTCTGAAGGCGGAGTATTTACATATGCCTAACGGTGCTCAACAATTTATTCCATGAATAGGATTCACTCTTACATCCCAAAGGGAAAACAATTAAGCAAATGAATTCACCACTTTTTCTAAAAGGTTTTATTTATTTTTAGAGAGAAGGGAAGGGAGGGAGAAAGGGAAGGAGAAAGAGAGGTTGAGAAACATCAATGTGAGAGGGAAACACCGATGGGCTACCACCTGTGTGTGCCCCACCAGGGACCAAAACTGCAGCCCAGGCATGTGCCCTGACTGCAAATGGACCCAGCAATGTTTCGCTTTGCAGAATGACGCCCAACCATCTGAGCCACACCGGTCAGGGCTCACTGTCTTTTTTCTCAGCCTGGACTTTGGTTGGTTACCTTTCACAGCTTGGCCGTCTGTGTCTGTCGGAGATGATGGTCAGCAGAAGTGAAGAAGATGATTGTACAGCTGGGCACCTAGGACAGTGGGGAGATAATAGATGACTACAAGTTTCCATGCTGAGGGGAGGCACAAGGAGGATACGGCAGGATGTCTCCAAAGCACCTGGGAACCTGGCTCTTGGCATACAGTAATCAAGGGAAAGGGGTCTTTGGAGTGTACCAGGGACATTGCAGTCAAGAGAGAATACCTAAAAATATACAACACCCAGCACATCATTTCCTCCTTATTAATGTGATATACGTATGGTCAGAATAACTTAACATTTTAGCAAAAACACTCCATTTTTCATTTCTACAACCTCAGTCCTTGTTTGAAGGAAGATAAGGGCACCCACCCCCAATCTCATACCCATGGAGATAAGTTATTGCAAACAGCATCTCAAGCTAAAGCCAGCTAACCTGAACAGACACTAGAAATGGAATGACCAGTTTTCTAGAACACTCCATCTCGAGAATGATGCTGACAGTTCTTATTTATCCACAGATGGTGCTTAATATCTATTTTAAATGAATAAATAAAAGAATGAATGTAAGTGTTTACATGTGAATTCAAGCTTTGAAAATACTTGGTGGGAGACCGAGTCAAACACGGAAAGGTAATAGCGATTCGTTCAGTGCATCAGTGCGTCAGCATAAGGTCATTCCCCTTAGACCCAGGCTTGCTGCTGCGCCCTGTTCTGTGGTAGAGACGCATACTTTGGGGTAAAGCACCACATCTCCCTGGAAAGCTGGAGAGGCGGGCACAGTGTTCCTTCTGTGGAACTCCAGCCCCAAAACAATGAAGTGAGTTAATGAGTGTGTACTAACTAGGGAACAATGACTTCTAGGTGATTTAGTGTCTATCAGCTCCAGAAGCAATAAAGAATGAGTGCTGAACACTTTAAAGAAAGGGATATCTTGCCCTGGCTGGTGTGGCTCAGTGGACTGAGCGCTGGCCTGCAGTCACCAGTTTGATTCCCACTCAGGGCACGTGCTTGGGATTCAGGCCAGGTACACAGTTGGGAGCCTGGGAGAGGCAACTGATTGATACATTTCTCACACTTTGATGTTTCTCTCCCTCTCTTTCTCTCTCCTTTCCCCTCTCTAAAAAATAAATAAATAAAATATTTTTTTAAAAAAGGAAAGGGCTATCTTGCTTGTCTCATTCCCTGCTGATATATAGAGTTACTCGGCAAACATTTCTTGAATGAATACATGTTGCACCAGATGTATTATCTGCTCAGCCAGTGCAAGCTCCATAACCAGTTAACCAGAATTCAAACTGGACTATAAAGCTCTTAAATCTCTTAAAAGAGTTATATTGTAGATTATATGAAGAGGAGACAAAAACATGAACTAAACTGGGAAAGTATATTTGACAAGAAAGTGATTTAAGAATTGTTAGCCCTGGCTGGTATACTACCAACAATACTTTTAAATATGTGTATATGTAATAGTCCATCAAAACTTTCAGCAATGTTGCTCTGGCTGGTGTGGCTCAGTGGAATGAGTGTGGGCCTGCGAACCAAAAGGGTGCCGATTTGATTCCCAATCAGGGCACATGCCTGGGTTGTGGGCCAAGTCCCCAGCGGTGGGTATGCAAGAGGCAACCACATTGGTGTTTCTCTCCCTCTCTCCTTCCCTTCCCCTCTCTCTAAAAATAAATAAATAAAATCTTAAAAAATAATAACATTCAGCAATGTAAGTTTCAATAGACACAGTTCTGAGGCAATTAGCCTTAGTTAAGGAATAATAATTTATGTTCCTAACATGTCATAGACAGAGCAGCTGATAATTACTTAGATGTATGCTGTTCTCATGCATTTCTCTGTGATGTCAGCTGTCATGTAACTATGACAACACTTGTTATTTAACAATTTGGTGTTGAATCCCTCCATGTTGATTTTTATCCTAAATACTGTTTGTCATACTGTGGACCCAAGGAAGGACACCAAAACCAGAAATGACTATAATTTATTCTTGCTTTTCTGGATATATATGTAGATAAGTAAGTAGGAATTTAGGACAAATAATTAAATCCCAAAACTATAGCAATTAAAGCTCACCAATGTCCAGTAGATGCCTTTTAAGAACTGCCTCAGATTTGACATAATTACAGTAATTAAAAACAAGAGTCTAGAACAGTGACTGGGTTTCTTATTCTGCCCCCCCCAAGTAAACATATATTGATGCAAATTATAGTTACTGTAAGTCAGAGCAATGATAAGCTAGAAAAACTGGACAGATTTTACTTAAACTTTTTTACTGAATTTGTTTCAATTACTCAATGAGCTCACCTTAAACAGAAGTGTGAGCAGTCATCCATCTTTCTCTCTAAAACAAACACATGAAACAGACTCTAAGTTTTATTGAGATCAAATTCCTACAACATAAAATTCGCCATTGCAAAGTGATCAGTCCAGTGGTGAAAACTGAAAAATATATTCACAGCTCTTTGCAACCCTCGCCACTCCCTAATTCCAGAACATTTTAATCACCTCAAAGAGAAGCTTCACGCCTTTTAACAGCCACCCGTTTCCCTCGTCCACTGATCCTTGGCAACACTAACCTACTTTCTATCTATGGAGTTGCCTGCCAGGACAGTTTATGTACAGTATGTGACCTTTTAAAAACAGCAGCTTTATTAAGCTATAATTGAAATATCATGTAATTCACATATTCAAAGTGTACCATTCAGTGGTTCATATATGCAACCATCATAAAAATTTTTTGCATATATTTACCAATATATGCAACCGTCATAAAAATTTTAGAACATTTTCATCACCCCCCCAAAGGAAAGTCTTAATATTTAGTTTTTACCTCTCTATTCCTCCATCCCTCCCTATCAATAATCTCCTTTCTTCCTCTATAGATTTGCCTATTCTGGAAGTTTCAGACACATGGAATTATATATAACATTTGGTCTTTGTGACTAGTTTCTGTCACCGATGTACTATTACCTGACACTTAAAAACAGCCATCTTAGTAGGTGTGAACTGATACCTCGCGGTTGTAATTTACATTCCCTGATGACTAATTATGTTAGTATATTTTCAGGTGCTTATCGGCCCTCTATATATCTTCTTTGGTCACTTATGTATGTTCTTTGGAGAGATGTCGGTTCAGACCCTTTGCCTGTTTTTTATGTAGGGTATATGTTTTTACATTGTGTTAAGAGTTCTTTGTATGTTCAGGGTATTAGTCCCTAATCAGATATATGATTTGGAAATGTATTCTCCCACTCCAGGGGTTGCCCTGTCACTTTCATAGTGTCTTCTGAAACGTGACACAGGAGGGTTTACTTTCGATGAAATCCAATTTATTTTTTTCTTTTGTTGTTCATGCTTTTAGTGTCATATGTAAGAATCCGCCGTGAACTCTGAGGTCACGGAGATGTACTACTGTGTTTTCTTGCAAGAGCGCTACAGTTTCAGCTCTTGCATCGAGGGCTTTGATCTATTCTGAGATCATTTTTGTATATGATGTGAGGTAGGCATCCAACTTTATTCTTCTGCCTGCAGATATCCAGCTGTCCCAGCACCAGACCATTTAGTTGTTTCCCCATTAAATGGTCTGGGCATTCTTGTTAAATTTTGAGTGACCATAGATATATAGGTTTATTTCTGGAATTTCAACCCTATCCCATTGTTCTATATTTTTGTCCTTATGCCAAGACCATACTGGCTTGATTCCTGTTGCTTTGTAGTAAGTTTTTAAATTGCGAAGTGTGAGTTTTGCAACTTTTTTCTTCTTTGTCAGGATCTGTTATTCTGGGTCCCTTGAAATTTCAAATGAATTTTAAACCAGCTTTTCTATTTCTTAAAAAAAAAAAACACCATTAGAATTTTGATAGGTATTACATTGGATCTGTTGAGCAATTTGGGGAGTATACTACAAAAACAAATTTTCAGACGAATTTTATTCTAGCTTAACAGGTTGTGGTAGACTGTTTGCATAATTATTCTCTTCTCCATATCTATGCAGAGATGCTATGGCTTCTGAGCTCCTCCCATGAACTAGTGGAGTCTATTTCCCATCCTTTGAATTGACGCTGGCCTTGTGACTCACTTTGACCAAAAACAATGAGGCAAGAGTGACATTGCCTAGGCTTAAAGATGCCTTGCACTCGTCTCACTCTACTACCATGTAAACAAGCTCAGGCTAAGCCTTCTGGAAAACAAGTGACCACATGGAGCAGAGACAAATAACCCCAGCTGAGGTTGTCCCAGACCAGCCAGCTCCCAGCCAGCCAAGAAAGTACCACAGATATCATAGCCAGCACAGCTGAGGTCACTGAAGCCTATCCCAAATCAGCAGAATGGTCAAGTATAGCCAAAGACTCAAGAGTAATTTTTTTAAAAGGTTGTTATTTTAATACACTTTATTACGAAGTTCTTTTTCTATAGCAATAAATAACTATTTCATAGACAAACTAAAAAATAAAATGTCCACAAAATGTCCTCTTTATAGATGAACAAAATGTGCTATATGTATACAATGGAAGGTTATTCAGCCTTAAAAAGAATGAAATTCTGCCCCGGTTGGTGTGTCTCAGTGGAGTGAGTTCGGGCTGTGAACCAAAGGGTCACTGGTTTGACTCCCAGTCTAGGGCACATGCCTGGGTTGTGGGCCAGGTCCCCTGGTTAGGGGCACGTGAGAGGCAGCCACACACTTTTATTGCCTTCCCTCTCTTTCTCCGTCCCTTCCCGTCTCTCTGAAAGTAAATAAATAAAATCTTTTTAAAAAAAGAAAAGAAAAGAAGAACATAGCTCAATCTGCTGTGTTTTTATCCTTCCACCGTAGAAAGGTGTGAAAACAGCTGGGAAATGTGTGTCTCTGGCAAATAAGAAAAGCAGTGGTTCAAATGCACAATTTCCAAAAGGAAACTTCACTCATTTCATTATAATTGATTGAAATTGTATGAAATTTTATTCAGTAAAGATGTGTTTTAAATTACTGGATAAGTATGGAGCTAAATATTACATGTAGATAAATTCTGAGTCAGTTAAACTTTTAAGTATACAAGGGAAGTTTTGATACTTAAAGTCATTCTATCATTAATTTTTAATAAACAAAACCATATCACTTTTATTTATTTTATGTAAATTCAGATTTATGCATTAATATTTTAAAAATAAAAGTTACTATATTTCTGAAAGAAGTAAATTAAAAAACTCATATTAATTCTTCCCTGGCTTGTGAAATTCTATGCTGTTTTGTTTTTACTTTTTAACTATATTTTTGCTTCTATGAATTTTCCAGGATCATATTCCAACAATAAGCATGTATAATATTTATCATGAGAAAAAGATTATAAAAATAAATAAAATATGTACACATCACATACTTATTTTCCCAATTTATGGGAATCATCTGATTGAATTTCCAAACTTCAGTCATTTGTACGTCAACTTCATGCCTTTCTTTTGCCAAAATCTGTGTATGATCTTTATCACATATATTTCAAATCTTATCTTTCAAAGATTAATTGAAATGAAATTCTACATCCCAACCCTACCTGGAAAATGAATATGATTTACCATGAAGAAAAGGAAAGTATAAAATAAATGTCATTAGCACAGTAACATTAAATTCCAGTCAAACACCATTTCTTATCAGTAAATAAGAAGAGCATAGGGTAACAAAAGACTATATGGCCAAATACTTATTTAATCAAAGTGATTCATTAAAAATATCTTCAAAAAATTCATGTTCTGTTTTCACTTAGCTTTTGGAACAAACAATACAGGAAAGAGGAGAGCTGAAATCTAGGTCTCCAGGTACGTGGGTGCATGGTGAGGCTGAGGAAAGGCCAAAGGTAGGAGTCTTGCTGTGAAGATTAAAGATGATTGGTCGCTCCCTACAGGGGTGCTTGCCGAAAGATGTGATGAATTTGGATCTGCAATGAGGCTGCCACATAATTTTACACTCTGAACATCCATTTCCAGGATACCCAATGGATGTCTCAGGTACCATTTGTAAAGTAGGCCATTTAGGCCAATGTCTGTGTGACTTAGATGAACTATCTCTGTGGAGAGAAGTAATGATGAGGCTGGGGTATTTACATGTGTAAAAACACTAGGAAACCTCTTGAAGAAAGGACCTCTGCAGAGGTACAGAGGGTGAGGTGACATGTTGGGTCCAATTCTGCCCTTTTATGGCAGCACAGAGGGAGCGGGCAGGCTTGCGGACACACAGGGGAGCCTCTGGCACACTATATTCAGACTAATCCTCGCAGAAAGTTCCCTATTTTCGGCATATGGAGTGTTTGAATCACACATATAAGTTATTATTCCAGTAATTATTTTGCTTTAACACTTCTCTCCAAAAGTCTCAGCCTCGTGGTGAAAGGACTCTTTAGAGGGATCTGCCTGTGAGCTTTTCCCTCCATAGCACTTCAGTTCGTTACCTAGAACAGACAAATTCATAAAGAGACAAAGTCTAATAGCGGTTACCAGGGACTGGGGAGTTATTGTTTAATGAGTGGGCAGTTTGCATTTGGGAAGATAAAAAAGTTCCGGAAGATAGTTCCACAACACTGAATGTACGTAATGACACGGAGCTGTACACTTGAAAATGGTTAAAACCATACATTTCATGTCATGTATAATTTACCACAATTAAAAAAATGTCCTCTTTGAATTGTTAAATATGTCTAGTCAACTCATTCATCTGAATGGGCAATAAAAATCCACTTGAACAATTTAACCTTCAGAACAGCTCTGTGCATTCCCTTCACTGGCCCCGCTCCTGGAGGGAGCTGTTTGCCCTATTACAGTGCCTCTTAGCTCCTGGCTCAGACGCTTAACTCTCACTCCGTGGAACTGATAACAAGATTCCACTTCCTGGGTTTGGCCTTTGGTGTTCCCCAGCACAGGACTCAGACTCAGGCCTGCAATTCTGTGCATTTCTGGCACTACTGGAAACCACCTTGCTTCCCCCACCTGCTTCCTACAACCCCAGCGCAACTTTGGGATGCCCAGGTAGGCTTTTAAGATAAAATACTTGCAACATTTGAGATCTACTTCTACTAAAAAAATGTTTTATCTGAAGTTCAAATTTAACTAGATAGTCTGTATTTTTACTTGCTTAATTTGGCAATCTTAGCCCCAAGGGCTCTGCCAAAGGGATTTTGGGGAGAAATGCTCCAGGAAAAATATATGACTAATGTTTATTTTTATTCTCTTTACTGATGAAGCCATTTTTCAAAGCACTACCTATGTCAGTATGTGATGTACTTCAGCAGCCAGCTCAGATTTAAATACAGTACATACAACTCTGCCCTCAAGAGAAAAGATAATGGATGTACAGTGAATCTGGTAGCATTTTATTCCACTGGGATTTACTGTCATCTAATGTATTATTTTATAGCAAGCTACACTGTATGTGTATTTAACCACATAAATTGGCAGTGTTCGTTCCTGCTGAAAAAGCATATTTTCTCAAATTATTTAAAAAGCATGATTCTCAAATAAAACATGAGCATGTGAGAGTTTTAACTCATCAATGAAGGAACCAGGAGACAGGGAAAATGGTTTGATGAGGAAATAAGGAACTGTGATGTAAATGTCAGTGGGAAAAGGAATGCTGAAATCAGATTGTTGAGCTAGATATGGAACCGGTTTACACCAGAGGTGGGGGTGGGTATTGATAAGCTAACATCTAACTTTAGAGAATTGTGAGACATCTGGGCCCTAAACAATTGCTAGCCAAACAAGTTACATTTCCTGAGAGATAATGACTCTCAAATGAGTCCATCAGAAAATGCTCTCCTATGATATTAAAAGGTCACTTAATCAGCTTCTTGCCTTTTGTCCAATTTCTGGATAACTTTTTTCTGTACAACATACACTGCATTCATAATTACATTTGGTATGGAAAAATAAAAGAAGCAAAGCAATATGCTTGGTTCTCCTACCACTCCGTCCTGGGAAAGCCTGGGACGGGAGACAAAAATCCACTGTTCCTTTGGTTCCTCTTTGTATCTTGGAGACTCTCATCAATGAATATGAGTCCAGTGTTCAAAGTTGTGGATTTTTCAAACAGAAGGTCACCTACATGCAAGCCAACAATTTCATGTGGTGCTCGTCCAAAAAAACACAATTTGTTCCAATAGTGGTGGAAAAATTGACTAACATATGGTCCCAAGTTGGAGTCTTGCTAAGGATTTCTAAGGCGAACTTTCTGTTTAAATTTTGGCATTCATGCTGAATTTAGAATCTAGACAAGCCACAAAAAGAGACCCTTCTTTAACACTGTTGTGTGTGTGTTTTTTTTAAAGGAGGTAAATACATCCCGTTCAGATTTCAAGAAGTACAAGGAGATTGTAGTGGACATCTAATGGGCCCAGATCCCTTTTTCTAATCTGGTTTCTCAGTGGCTGTAAAGATTGAGTATTAACTACTCATAGCTGACTCCTTTTCTAGGGATTTGCTTTTGGCCAATAGGAGCCACCTCTCCTGAGAAGCTTTTCCCCTCCTCCTGAGGGTGGCTCACAGCCCATTGCTGGCTGATAAGGATACTGAAGCCTGGACCCTTAGTCTCCTGGAAGGACCGACTCTGTGGCACCGTCCACACTCCAGAGCTCTTCGAGGTATCAAGCTAGACTCCCGCCAAGGTGTATTCTTGCCAAGCTTTCAATCCCTGCCCTATCATTCTTACCTCATTCCCCCTTTTCCTGAAAGCACACACTCAAGAATCCCTGTTGGACATTAAGACAAGAGCACAGTGTGAAAAGTAAGCTTCCTTCCTGCATCTTTCCTTCAGGGACCCAGTTCACTCATGAGAAGTGAACAAGGTCACCAGTGTCTTGGGTAAAGTTACAGAAATCAAGAAACATATATGCCATGTAAATATAAAAATAGCTATATTAAATAAGTGTTTCTGTGGGTTTATTTTTGTCTTATATAAATACATGGTATCATACACTATCACTGTTTTGTCTTTTGCCTTTTTATTTGATAATGTATCTTGGAGACGGCTCCTCACCAGTGTATGCAGTGCTGTTTCTTCTGTAAAATCTGTTGAGCGTTCTGTTGTAGCTGCTGTAGTTAGAAAATTGGTCCCCTAATTATGGCCATTTGTTTGTTTCCAATGTTTAACTATTAAATTAACATACACAGCAATACTAGAGTGAATCCTTGTTTGTATGAAATACTATAAATTATGAATATCTTTGTAGGATAAATTCCTATCAATAGAATTTCTGGCTCAAAGATTACATGCATTCATATTTTGGGCAGTATTGCTAATATGCTTCCCATAGAAGTTGAATCAACTTTCATTACCACTGAAAATATATGGTAATGGCTACTTCTCCCAAATTCACCAACATGGCGTGTAGCCAATCTGACTTGCAAAAATGTGTCTCGTAATGAATGAGATTATGCATGTATTTATTAATATATGTTTTAAAGCCATTTGTATTTTCTGTGCACCATTTATGTTCTTCGCCATTTTTACATTGGTTATTGGCTGTTTATTATGAATTTGTAGGAACCCCAAACATTAAGAAAATTAACTCTCAGTGATATATTGTAAATATTTTTTCAAGTTTATCATTTGTCCTTTTGTTCATGGCATTTTGGGCTATGAAGAATTCTTTCTTGTCTTTAGCTTGGGTGAATAGGTGTTGGGAGAACAACACCTGTTGTTTTATGGTTTCTAGATTTTCCTGTGATACTGGAGCAAGTTCTTCTCTGGTTCCAGATTATTTTGGAAAATCTCACATATTTTTTTCTAGTACTTGTATAAGTTTACCTCTTTTTTTTAAATATATTTAATCTAATGCATCTGTGAATCTGTAACTTGTTTTGGTATAAAGTAAGAAACAGTAATCCAGTTCTCTGTTTTTAGAGATGACTAGCCAGTAATCTCCATAAATTGTATTGAACAACCCATCTTATTATTCCAACTTTATTAATAACTATTATACAAAATGGGTGTTGGCTTTTATCAAAATCTTTTCAGCACTTGAGGAGACAATCATATGATTATCTCGCTTTTTCTCTAGTAAATGTGAATTATTGAACAATACTGGCATTCTTGAAGTAAATACCATTTAGTAAAGTTGTGTTATTATTTTATGTACTCTTTAATTATGTTTGCTAATATGCTATCTGGGATTTGTATGTAAATATTCATGAATGACACTGGTAATATCAACTATAGTTTTATTAGTTGGTACTATCTTTGTGGCTACATTCACTCCATAAAACATTTAGAAGTCTTTTCCCTCCATGCTTTCGAAAACAGAAGCACAGAGGCTTTATTTCTTAAAGGCCTGGTAGAAGTTTTCAGTGAAAATGTCTGTGCTAAGGTGCTTTTAGGGGAGTAGCTCTTTAATATTTGACCATGTACTTGTATGGTAATCAATCTGTTTATATTTTCTATCCACTTTGATCAGTTTTAGTAATGCCTCATTTGAAGCATAGTCCCAAATTTAATTTGTAGCAATATACATGGTAGTCTCTCCTGAATCTTTTCATTTTTCCTATATCTAAACTTAATTCCCTCACGTAAATTCTTACTTCGTGTATTTATGATCTTACTCTTTTAAGCTCAATTAATTAAACTAACTCATAATGTATTTACCTTGTTTTATTTTTTTGAAAATTCGGTTTAGAATTTCTCAGATCTGTCCCTCTTTTCAGTTTTTAATTTCTGCTTTTATGTTTGTTAATTCATTAATTTTATATCACTGTGCTTTTTTCTTGTGTTTTCTTTAATTTCTTGATTTGAACATTTAATTCTTTTACTGTCAGTCTTGCTTTTTCTAAAAAAAAAAATTAATGTAATAATTAGGACTTTATTTTCCACCAAGCACTGCTTTGTATGTATCTCAGATGTTTTATTATGTGGTTTCACATTTCACTTTCAATTTCCTCTTTGATTAAAAAAATGTTTCTGATTTGTTGTTATCATTTTGTTATTAATTTCTAATTTAATTGCTCTAGGTACAAAGTAATATTGCCCCAAACTACTGTTACATATATTATTTCTGTTTTTGAAACTCATTGACTTTTTAAAGTCACACTTTATGAATATTTCTTGGACACATAAAAAGAGGATTTATTTTTATTTGGAGGATATATATAGGGTTATATAAATCAGAGCTATCTAACTAATTATGCCTGAAGATGTTTGCATTCTTGGAGAAAAATACACAGAAAAGATCGTATTTTTAAAAGATGGTTTTAGCCCTGGCTGGTGTGGCTCGGTGGATTGAGTGCGGGCTGCAAACCAGGCATCGCCAGGTTTGATTCCCAGTCAGGGCACGTGCCTGGGTTGCAGGCCATGTCCCCCAGCAACTGCACATTGATGTTTCTCTCTCTCTCTCTCTCTCTCTCTCTCTCTCTCTCTCTCTCTCTCCCCCTCCCTTCCCTCTCTAAAAATAAATAAATAAAATCTTAAAAAAAAAAAAAGATGGTTTTAATACCCCTTTGTTGTAGACTACAAAGTGCTATAGGAACACTTTCTAGTGTTATAGGGACAAGGGAAAATATTACTTTAAACATTATAGCTGTGATTTTTGTTGTCTTTTGCTTTATAGGTTGTAAGAGATGTATGGTTTGAACAAACTCCCAACAGCCTTTAGTTGACACAGAATGACCAAGATTTCGTAGTATGGCCGATTTAGGAGTAGTGATTGATATTAAAACTGATTGATAAGCAGATTTAAAGTTCCGTTTTCTCTGTTCTAGTTATCCTTTACTATGTTTATAGTTATACTATACTATGTTTAAACTTTTGGCAAGCCTGATATATGGCATGCTTTGGGAAAAGTAAGGAGAGACTTCTATGAGCATTTGAGGCAGTGGAGAGCTTCAGCTAGGACTTGAGAATTGAGACCTTAAGGTGCCATGAAACAGAGAGGTAGGATTCAAGTGCGGGTCAATTCAAGAGTGGACTTGAGATACCTTCTGCTGGAATGTAACAAGATATAATCTTAAAAGAAAAAGCTGTAGCTTGCTACCCCAAGAGTTGGGATAATCTATCTGCAGACATCTATCTTATATTACTGCAAATAATAACAGCTCAGTGCTTTACTGAGCACTTACTATGTGTCTGACATTGACATTGGACTGAGATATATATGTATATATTCATATAATATATAGATATATAGATACTATAGATACATAATATAAATATAGATATATAGATATATTTCAGACTGTGTGTGTATGTGTGTATATACTTAATCCTTGCTACAACTCTATTAGGCAAATGCTAGTTTAATCCCATTGTAGACAGAGGAAAAGAGGGACTTAAAGAATTATCCAAGATGGCACAGTTGGGATTTAAATACAAACAATATTATAACTACCAACTAGTTATTTCAGGTATGAAAAGTAACTTAAGGAGACTTCTGGTTGTAGACAAGATGGAACAGACACACTAATTATTCCTTCCACTAAGTAGAACTAAAAACCCTGGAGATTACATACTATATCTATATATCTAATACTCTATATCTAAATCTAAATCTATATCTATGTCTATATTTATATCTATATCTATATCTATCTATATATATGTGTAAATGTGGAGCAAAGAAAACAGAATGGCTAAGGACCTCAAGGCCCAAGGAATGACATGCATTGAGTTTTAAGTTCACTGGGTTTTTTTTTTCCCTCAAATTTTCAACTGGGTGTTGGAGAAGCTAACAGCCCAGAAATGCCAATAGAAGTGAAGAAAGAAAAGGGAGAGAGACAGAGATGGAGAAGAAAGAAAGAAAGAAAGAAAGAAAGAAAGAAAGAAAGAAAGAAAGAGAGAGAGAGAGAGAGAGAGAGAGAGAGAGAGAGAAAGAGAGAAAGAGAGAAAGAGAGAAAGAGAGAAAGAGAGAAAGAGAGAGAGAGAGAGAGAGAAAGTCTAGCAAGACTGACAATTTTTAGACAATAATGGCTCTATTGCAGCCAAATGACACAGGAAAAGCTGAGGCTCCACTCCAGCCCCTGTCAACAGAGTCTGAGCTGGGAACCTAAACTTCACCCTCACCCAGCTGGAGTAAGGCATTCCTCCTCCCAGCCCTTCCCCACACTGGGGTGATGTCACAGAAGGCCAAGTGAGGAGCCAGGACTTTTATCCTAAGTAGGCAGCGACAAGCCCCTCCACCCCCCGCCCCCTGAAGTTCCAGGGGAGACCACGTGAAGACCTCAGACTTCCACTCACAAGTGGCAGTGACAGGGCGGCATCACCCTTCCTCCAGTGATGTGATGTCAGAGGAAACTTGCTAAAGCTGAAGGTTTAGATGAGCGAGAGTCTCATAACATAACAGCTAATGTCTGGAACTAATTTTTAAAATAAGTCATTTTCCCAAGAGTCAGGAAAATCTCAAGTAGAATGAGAAAAGTCGAGCAACAGATGACACAGACATTGGAACTCTCTGACAAGGATTGTGAAAAGGCCGTTATAAGAGCGCTTCAAAGAGAAAAATTTAACATGTTTTAAACAAATGAGAAAAGAGAAAGTTTTGGCAAAGAAATAGAAACTATGAACAAGAGTCAAAAGAAAATTTGAGAACTGAAAAATACCATAAAATATAAAAACTCACTCGAAGAGCTCAAAGGCTGAGTGAAGAGAACAGAAGAATAAATCAGCGAGTCTGAAGTTGGATCAATAAAATTGACCTGATTTGAACTCTGAAGAGAAAACAGACTGAAAAAAAAAAGAAATGAATGGAACCGCAGGGACCTGTGGGACCAAAGCAAGTCTTCCCAGAAAGAAGAAAAGGAGTGAGACTAAAAACATGTTCAACAGAATAATGGCTGAAACTTGGCATAAGACATTAGCCCACACTCAGGAAGCTAGTGAACCCCAAACAGGATGAACCCCACAAAATACAAGCCAAGACACATCATAATAAAATGTTTTTAAAAATTGTCTTGAGAGAGAAACATCTATGTGGGAGAAACATTGATCGGTTGCCCACCGTACATCCCAACTGGGGCTCAAACCTGTAACTTAGGCATGTGCCCTGACTGGGGATCAAATCCACAACCTTTTGGTTCATGGGATGATGCTCCAACCAACAGAGCCACACTGGCCAGGGCCATAACCAAACTTTTGAAAACTAAAGGCAGAAGAAGAAATCTTCAAAGCGTATTTTATTTTCATTTGAGTTGGAAGACAGCTGACCTTCATATTTATTTTAAAAATCCATTTTAAAGGGTATCATTAAATCATGGTGATTGTATTAGTTGGAAGTCTTTTGGTTTTAAATGACAGAAACTGACCCCAACTTACCTCAAACTGAAAAGTGTTGTGGCTACCTTCCGTCACACCTGGATTTGGGGGACTCGAACAGCCTTCAGGGCCTCATCCTATCTCCTGCAACCGTAGGCTATGTCTATATCTCAGTAAAATCTCTCCAACAAACAAGCAAAAAACTCTGGGGAGAACTGGAATCGGCTCATCTTAGTTCATGTACCTATTTCTAAACCAATCACTGTTCCACAGAAGTTAATGGCCCAGGCCTGGTCACCTACGAGTGAACATTGAGACTCTCACCAGATCCACATGAAATGACTCCCCCACAGGAAAGAGGTGGCCTCATATTAGAGTAAGAGGAAAGGAATACAAATCACACCCCACATTTCAAATGTCCAACAGATGTCTACCTATTTTGCTTGGCAATATGAATACAGAGGTAATAAAACAAGGACATTACACTCAAGGGACTCATCTCCCCTGGTTTTCTTTCTTTTTCTTTAACAATTAAATTATAAAATGAATTGCTTTACCTCACTTGTAAGGTGCTGTTCTGTACTGGAACCTTCTGATTGCTATTTTAAAGGTCTTTGAGATCTGATAGTTTCTGTTTCTGAATTATACTAATGAAAAATTCCTGATCGCTTTGGGACTCTCCCATTCACCGTGAGAACAAAAACAGTTTAAATTAAAAACATTATTTGCCTACTGGGGTTGTGAGCAAAGTATAACTGGTAAAACCAGAGGCTCCTTTTATTAAAAGAAGTAATGCATGATTAAAGCAGTAAAGGAATTCCAATCTAGGTCCACCAAACATGGTATAGGTGTGCCGCTGATGTGCCCCTGCATGTCCTGGGCATACTTTACATATATGCATCATTGAGGCTTACTCCACCCATCCTAGAAACCTGTAGAGTCAAGGTCTTTTTCAGATATTATTATTATTAAGACTTGGATAAGGGTGGGACTGCGGAGAGAGGAAGGAAGGGCCATGTATGAAACTGCAAATGCCAAGACGCACTACCTAATTTACCTGCCTCTTTCATTTTTAATATCAACCACTTATCATGTAACTACTTAGTGAATCTATTGAAAAAGAAGAAAATCTGAAAGATTGCTCAGTCTGTTCTCTTGCTTCAGGGACCGATCTGTACCTGATTGAACGAAGGAACCCTCAGGCAATAACATTCCAGCCACCTTTGGTAATTCATTGCATTGGGGCCCATCCCTAGGACCCAGCCCAGAACTTGGTTGGGTTGGAAACAGGAAGAGGCATAAATTAATGGAAGTATTAGTGATAGAGAGAAATAGAGCAAGCAAAAGTTTTCATCAAGTTTTTGAAATGAGAACAGCTATTGTGACTTAAAAAGCGATGTGATTGGATTTTCAGTTAAACACAGTAGATAAACCACATCTATTTCTGTGCTCCCTCCTGAAACCCAAGCAAAATAACTAGAGTTGAATTTTTTTATCAGCCTTATTGAGGTGTACTTGACATACAATAAAGTACACATTTGAAGTACAGCAGGTCCTCAAGTATTGTTTCATTCAACATTGTTTCACTATAACATTGATGAGAAGCTCGAGGAACTTAGTGCTTGTTTATATCCATTAACCTATAGTAAAGTTGATTATACTATACGTTGCTTTGCTTGAAATTGCAAAATCTATCAATGAAGACATTGAGTGAGAACTTGCTGTACAATGCTTTACAAGAGTATGTGGATGTACGTGTGTGTATACACACACCCCTGCCCCCACCTCAGTCCAGGAAGTGAGCATGCCCATCATCCCCAAGAATTTCTCTGTGCCCTGCTGTAATCTCTCCTTCCCACTCCACCCAACCCTCCACACACTCCCAGGCAACCCCAATCTGCTCTCTGGTCTCACACATTCATATGCATTCCCTAGAATTTTATAAAAATTAAATAATACCATATGTAATCTTTTATGTCTGGCTTGTTTCACTCAGCATGAGTATTTTGAGATATGTTATAGAATGTATCGATAGTTAATTCCTTTTACTGAGTATCAGTTCATTGTATGGATGTACAACACTCAGTTTGTCCATTACTTATTGATGGACATTTGCACTATTTTTCAGTTTTTGACAATTATATAATGTTTCTGTGCATATTTGGATACAAGTCTTTGTATGGAGATATGCTTTCGTTTCCTTTGAGTAAATACGTAGCACTGGAAGAGCAGGATCATATGGTAGGTGTATGCTTAACTTTTAATGATATTGCCAAGTTGGCTTTCCCAGTGGTTATTTTATTTTGCATTCCCACCAACACTGTAGGTAAGTCCCAGTTCCTCCACATCCTTGCCAACAGTTGGCAGTCAGTCTTTTTAACCTTATCCATTGTAATGGGTGAGCGGTGATATCTCATTCTGATTTTAACATTAGTCATTCTGACTAATGATGCTGAATATCTTTTCACCCATGTATCTTCTTTGGTGAAGTGTCTTTTCAAGTACTTTGCTCATATGTTAAGTGTTGTTTCCCTATTATTAACTTGAGAGTACCTTTAATATGTTCTACATATAATCCTTTATTCAAATTCCTTCTACTTTGAAAACATTTTCTCCACATCTGTAGCTTGACTTTTCATCCTCTTAGTATCTTTTGAAGGGCAGACACTTTAACTTTTGTTTAAGTCCAATTTCTCAAGTTTTTTATAGAGCGGGTTTTTTTGGTGTAATATCTAAGAAATTTTTGCCTAACACAAAGTCACAAAGATTTTTTCCTATGTTTTCTTCTAGAAGGTTTATCATTTTAGGTTTTACGCTTAGTTCCGTGATCCATTTTGAGTTCATTTTTTGTATGGTGCAGGTCATTGAAATTTGTTTTTGCTTTTGCATGTGAATGCTCAATTGTTCACAAAGAAACATTGGTTGAGAAGACTGTCTTTTCACTACTGAATTGCTTTCACACGTTTAGGAAAAATCAGTTGTCCGTACATGGGTAGCTCTATCTCTCTTCTCCCTATACTGTTGTTTTTCTTTGTGCCCGCAGCGCACAATCTTGACTTTTATAGCTCTGTTAGTCTTGAAATCAGGAGGTGTTAGTCCTCTAACCTTGTTCTTCTTTCTAGAAGTTGATTTAGCTATTTTAGGATCTTTGCAGTTTCGTTTGCATTTCAGAATCAGCTTGTCAATTTCTACACAAAAAGCCTACTGGGATTTTGATTGGAATTGAATTGAATTTGTAGATCAATTTGAGGAGAATTGGCACCTAAACAACATTGAATCTTCCAACTTATGAACGTGGTTTATCGCCTTTTTTATTTGGGCCTTTAAAATTTCTCTCAGTATATTTTGTAGCTTTCAGTGTATAGATCTTTAACATCCCTTGCAGGATTTGTCCTGTTTTATTTTTATGCTATTGTAATTTATAATGGTTTCCTAAAAATTCAGCCGAATATTGTTCTTTGCTATTATGTGGAGATAAAATCAACTTTTATAAACTGATCTTGTATACTGCAAACTTGCTAAACTGACTCATTACTTCTAGAAGCTTTTAGTGCATTCTATTTGATTTTCTGTGTAGACAATCACATAACCTACAAACAAATACAGTTTTACTCCTTCCTCCTAATACGGGTGCCTTGTAATTCTTTTCATTTGCTTTAGTGCACTAGCTAGAATGCCCAGTACAATGTTGAGCAAAACTGGTGAGAGCGAATATGCTTGTTTTGTTTCTGATCTTAAGGGGAAAGCATTCAGTCTTTTGCCATTGCATGTTATATTGGCTACAGGTTTTTGGTAGATGCCCTTTACCAAGTTGAGCAAGTTCTTCTGCAGTCCTACTTAGCTGACAAGTGGATTCTCCAAAACATTATATAGATTGGATTTCCAGCCAGACATGATTAAGTACATCCATTTCTCTCCTCCTTCCTGAATCCTCACCAAAATAATCACAGATGATTTAAAAAATGATACAGACCCATAAGAATAAAAAAATAAAAGCCAATGAAGGTGGGGTGAGTGGTGATGGGGAAATGGAGACAACTGTATTTAAACAACAATAAAAAAATAAAATAAAATAAACGCCAAAACATTAACATAAAAGAAGAAGCAGACGAAGGAGTAAAAACTGACTTAACAGCACTGAAGAGGTTGAAAGCCTACCTACTTTTCAAATGTGGAGGGAGCAGGTTTGAACCAGCTAGTAGGAAGGACAAAAACCGCAGAAAAGATTTGAACTCAGGATCAAGAACTTCTCTAGGTAGGATGAGAGGGTGGGAGGATCGGGTGATAATATGTACAAGGATCCATTAAAACACCAGTTCAGAACAGGAGGTCACTTCCTCCAGCCTGTTCCTCCAGAAGGCTGTCCTTCCTCCACTGCTGTGTAATACTGGAGGTCTAGACAGTGGAAAATTGAACCAAACAGGATCTGCAACAGAGCTGAGGGCAGAGGCGAAGTGCTATATGAAAAAAGGGGGAATCAGTAAAAGTCTAAATACTAAATGAGGAAAACCTCTTACATCCTTTTCCTGGTGGTTGCTGGAATCTTGAAAACCAGGCAAATGCATCTGTATTCGTTTCCTAGGGCTGTTGTAACAAAGTACTGCAAACAGCTGGCTTTAACAGCAGGCATTGATCATCCCACAGTTCAGGAGGCTAGAAGTCTGAAATCAAGGTGTTGGCATGCTCTCTCCAAAGCTGCTAGGATTCTCCTTTGCCTCTTTCAGCTTCTTGGAACCTGTGGGGTTCCTTGGTGCCTAGATGCTTCCCTTCAGTCTCTGCGTCCATCCTCACATGGTCATCCTTTCCCTGTGTGTGTGATGCTCTGTCTCTCCTTGTAAGGACACCATCATTTTGGAGTAAGGCCTCACCATGCACCACTATGACCTCATCTTAATGGACTATATCTGCAATGACCCTATTTTTTGAAAAAGGTCACATTCTGAGATGCTGGAGGTGAGGACTTGCACCTACCTTTTGGGGGGACACAATTCTACCCAAAACCACATCCTAGGGAGGAGACTGGAGGATTATACTTTAAGAAAATTGACAAAGTCAAGAGAAAAAACCCTACAGATCGTCACACTTGTTGAAGTCCCTATCAAATATCCAGGTTCTTGGCTGACCACCCACTAGTGATCTCAAAGGTATTTCAGGTAGAGAGAATGTGCAAAGAATGGGAAAATTTTGTAAGAAACTTTAGAGAGATAACAGAAGGCATTGCATCTATGACACAGATTTCTTAAATGTACATTTAAGAGAATTAGAAAAAGTCTTGGAAATAAAAATATGACAGCCAAAATAATTTTTAATTCAATAAACAGATTGGAAAATAAAATAGAAGAATTATCCTAGAAAGTTAACAAAAACTAAAGATATTAAAAATAGGAGAAAAGAGATATAAAAATTAGTGAGTATAACTAGTGCAGGAATTCTAACATCTAATAGGAGCTCCAGAAGAGAAAACAGAAAAAAGAAATTTTTCAAAGAAATAAGACAAAAGTTGTACAAACACCAATTTCCAGATTGCAAGAGTTTACTGATGGCACAGCAAAATAAACGAAGAAGAACTATATCAAGACCTATTAACCTGAAATTTCACTACAGTTGAACTAAATAAAACATTATAAAGTTTCTCAGTAAAAACATTGAAATCCAGAAGGCTTTCGAGCAATGCTTTCCAAAATGGAAATGAAAACGATTTCCACATAGAATGCTATAACTGAAGCACCCAAGTATGAAGAGAATAAATACACAATCAGAAGTGCCAGGTCTTAAAAATTTATTTTCCAGTGGAGGATGTGCTTCACAAGGCCTCCATTGGAAAACGTGGTATAAACCAAGGAAAATAAAATATAGGATCCGTACACCAGAAGGGACTTTCATAAATTATGGTGAAATGAAGTCTCACCACAGCTGTGTAACCAACCTGGAAAGACATCTCCCTCGACTAGAACAGGATAGGGGACTCCAGGAAGGGGGTGATATTGAAGGAAAACCATTATCCTGATAAACTACTATGTGCTTGCAGTCACTGGGAGGAGTTTTATCATTCTGACAAAGATTTTAAGGATGAATTAATGATAGGCATATAAAATATTAACTAATCAATCCAACAACAGGCAAGGTAATTTTATATTCATAGGTTGAATAAACAGTAAGTTACACAAGAGAGGAGATATAATCATGGTTTCTATGTGGCTCAGGAGTAAACATCAGTTACATAGTGCATAATAAAATAAACTGTAACTATTGAGCTAACCACAGATTTTGATGTTATTTTATCAGGAAAAAGAGATGAGAGGAAGTGGAGGTGGGGAGAGGAAGATGGGCATGTAAGAAAAACAAGACAGTGTTTAATTTTGAAAAAATCAAGACATAGTCCCATAAATTGGCATTTATAAATATGGTAGGAAATATTTAAAAACCAGCTAGAAATATTTAAAGAGGTTACTTCTGGGAGTGGAAAGCAAGAATAGGGAAAGAGAGGGCTTGGGGATGGCTGTTGTTTGCTATCAGTTGTATTGCTCTACCTGACCTTTAAAATTATTTATATACATAATTTTAAAAATCTTTATAACATTATAATACGTGTACAGAAATATGAACATGAAAATGAAATATTCATGAACACAAAATATGAAATTTTCACAAAAATTTTTAAAGTCAAGTTTAAAGAAGTCAAAGGAGCCATACAAGGCAGTATAGAAGTGGCCTTGGACATCACTTACTGTTGATGCAAACAATGAACCAGTCAAAATGTTTCTGAAGTGGTGAACCCAGGAGCATTGGTCTGTGATTCCCAGACACGTTGGAGGTTCCTGCAGAAAAGCAATAAACAATTTTAGTCATAATTTTGAATAAAGGATTTACTGTCGCTATCTAAGAGACCAGTTACAGTCTTAAAAAAATCATTTCAGTCTTTTAAAAAATTGTTAATTTCTTTTTATCATCATTCCTATTTTTTAAATTTAAATATTTTATTGTTTATATTACTGTTGTCCTACTTTTTCCACCTTTGTCCCCCTCCACCCAGCCAGCTCCCCACTCCCACAGTCAATGCTCATACCATTGTCTATGTCCACGAGTCCTTCATATATGTTCTTTGACTAATCCCTTCACCTTCTTTCGAGCAGTCACCACCTCCCCAGTCTCCTATTACAGCTGTCAGTGTGTTTCATGTTTCCATGCCTATCGCTCTATATTACTCGTTAGTTTATTTTGTTCATTAGATTTCACTTATAAGTAAGATCATATGGTATTTGTCTTTCACCGAATGGCTTATTTCATTTAGCATAATAGCCTCTAGTTCCATCCATGCTGTTGCAAAGGTAAGAATTCCTTCTTTTTTCACTGCTGTGTAGTATTCCATTTTGTAAATGTACCACAGTTATTTGTCTATTCATCTCATTTCGGTCTTAAAGATGGCTTTTAAATTGTTCCTAAAGGACAACTTATTTTGGCTAAAGTTCAATGAAATTACCTTAAATATATATAATACAATTCAATTAAATATAGTTTCTCTCAGCCACAGTGTTTTTGAGTTAGTTCTAAGCGATTGTTTACTTTTGTTAAGCTTGGTATTTTTGATGGTGTCTGCAGTGTTGTTCCATGTCCCCAAGTCCTGTGACTCGGGGTCCGGCAGAAGTAATGCCTGCTGGAGTGTGGTTGGTAGGGTAATAACATGGGTGTAATAATTTATAGTTTTAATTTGAACATTTCACCTAAAATGTCATAGAGTGTGCTTGAGTGTGATATTGTTATGTTACAGAACTACATGCTTATGATTTTTTAATAAAAGATTTTGAAATAAAAAAGGCGTGCTATTTGGGCCAGACCCTATCAATCATTGAGACATGGTTCTTGGAAACTCAAAATTAGTCATAAAAATAGTAACCTAAATACTACCACTTGGAGTGACTTGGCTGTTCTCGGCACTTACCAACATCACTTGTCTGGGCTAGGCCTAATTTTAAGCTTTTAAAAATGAGCAGTGAGTGGAAATTTCAAAATGCCTAGGGACCAATAAACTAGTCAGTTATGCTGCTACTTTTTCCCCCCTCCCAAGGCAGTGCTTCTCAACTTTGCACATTAGAATCACAGAGAGAGCTTTTAAAATTCCAAAGCCCACACCTCAAACCAAGTAAATCGGAATCTCTGGAGGTGGGACCCAGGCACTGGTGTGATTCAAACTTCCTGGGTGATTCCTTTGTGCTGCCAAGGTTGAGGGCTGCTGCTCCACGGAAAATGACGACAAAGAGCATTCAGATGCTGCCACACCGGTTTCAATCCCTTCTTCAGTGATGGCAGCCTTTTGTTTGTGATATAATCCAAACGAAATTCGACCTTCTCCCTTATTCGGGGGAGGTGATTTTAGGAGAGGGAAGATTTCCCTATCGATCAGGCACCTGCTTTGAAAGAGATGGTTACTCTTCCCCACAGAAAACCTCATTTAAAGCAGTAAAGGTTGGCAGGATTGACATCCAAACATAACCCCATTACCCACTTGAACTATGTTTTATAAGCAAGTCTCTCTGTTCTTTAGTTGCAATATTAAACAAAGAGTTGGCTCATTTTTAAAAAACACCAGTTTTACTGGGATACAATTTACATACAGTAAAAGCCACCCATTTAAAGTATACAATTCAATGGTTTTGGGTACATTCATAGAGGTGTGTAATTGTTGTATTTCAGAATATTTTCATCACCACAAAAGAACCCCCACGCCCTTGAGTAGCCACTCCCACTCCCCTTCACTGGAATTCCCAGCTCCCAGGCAGCCACTGTTTACTTTCTGTCTCTATGGACTTGCCCCCACTCTGGACATTTTATATAAGCAGTATCATATGATACAATATGTGGTCTTTTGTGACTGGCATCTTTCACTTAGCGTGTTTTCACAGTTCATTCATGTTGCAACGTGTAATACTACTTCATTTGCTTTTATGAATGAATAATATTCCATTATGTGAACATACATATCTTGTTTATCCTTTCATCCGTTGAAATGTATTTGGGTTGTTTCCAACTGTAGCTGCTACATAAATAATGCTGCTATGGAAGTTGTGTGTACAACTTTTTGCATGTCTATATTTCTCCTGGGCATCTACCTGACATGGAATCACTGGGTCATATAAAAACCCTGTTTAACCATGTGAGTAACTGCCAGACTGTTTTGGCAAATGTTCTGAAGCAACGATTTCTTCTAGTTATGTTGCAAGCATTAAATGTTTTACTTGTTACAATAAAAGGGAATTTGTTTTTCTAAAGACGTTCAGAGATCTTTAATAAGAACAGTAATCAGCTCTCTTCAAATGTTAAATCTCGTCCCTTCCCCACCCCTCTTTGGAGAGGAGAAAAATGTTTTGCGGTTAATAAGGGGACTTAAGACTTCTACAAGTGGATACAAACAAGGATCTCTTGATCACTTGCCACAGGTCTCCAGGACAAGTGTGAAATGGAGACGCTGTACACAAGTGGATAAAAACCTATGACTAAAAGTATGACTATCTGAACACTTTGGCAGGAGCTCAGCAATCCATTTGTCTCTGGACCACAGGGTATAGACTATTTTGAAACTTGGTCAATTACTGGTATGAGTTCATCCAAATGTTGCTTTGTTTTCAGAGAAGAAGCAGTGACCTCGCTGGTCAAAATCTATTGAATTTTTTATGGCGTTAGTGTGAAATGGTGACTTCCAATATTACTAATGGATCGTGGTACAGACATAGGAGACAAGGCCAAAACTAGAAAAACATCATTTAAAGGTACATTCTGAGAAACAAAAATAGGAGTAAATTACATCATCATCAAAAAGCTTAGAAATCCACCTAACAAAGTTAATGGCAAACATTAGACTCAGACAGTCAGAGAAAGGCAAATGCCATGTGATCTCACTTATATGAGTCATCCAATGAACACAATAGAAACCAAGACGTGAGTACAAGGAACAACCTGACAGCTGTCAGAGGGGAGGGGAGAGTGGGTAACTGGATGAAAGAAGGTGAAGGGATTGGCCAACAAACATATATGCAGAATTCGTAGACACAGACAACAGAGTGGTGAGGGCCAGAGGGAAGGGGGGTGGGGGCTGGGACGAGGGCAGCAAAGGTGTGGGGGAATTGGGACATCAACAATAGTGTCAAAAATAATTTTTTTAAAAAAACCCACTAGAGTTGGAGCACTAACAGAATAAATTATTGGCAAAATTATTTATTAAATGAAACTCTTGGAAATAGTACATAAATTTCCAAATGAAAGTATTCTCAAAGATATTTAGCTCTTTAGTTGGACACAACTATGTATGCAGAGCAAGAGTCAGCTCTTGGAATATATGAGGGGAAAGTGTTCAATGACTTGTTCTATTTATCATTGAAACCCATGTTCCAGGAGAACATTTTTTTTCTAGGTTTGATCTGTTTCACCTTCGTCTCCTATCTCCTCTCGGGGTGGAGAGACAGCCACAGTAGCTGGCTCCTGTCAGGTTCATAGCAAACCCAATGCTAAAAAGCTGTGAGAAGAGAGAGCTCTGTGGTCTCCGTGTCCAGGTGTTGTCCATGCAGTAGCACCGACAGCAAGACAGATGAGGCCACGTGGATCCACAGATCCTCAGCTGATTTCACAGGTTGTAGCTATGCCAGAGGGAGAAGCAATAGGTGTGTACATTAGCCAAGATACTCAGGAACTCAAGTGTATCCCTTTTATCTAGGATCTATTCTCTTCCCCTTGATGATTTAATATTTCTATCTTTTCCTGAAACTCCTTCTAAATGTTATGCCCAATAGAACTACTAAGTGCCTCATTAGTTCTTTTTTTAAAAAATTATTGCATTTTTCCCATTACCATTAACCCCCTTATACTCTCCTCTGAAATCACCACACTGTTGTCCATGTCCATGAGTCCTTTTTCCTTTTTGCTCAATTCCTCCACCCTCTGAGCACCGCCCCCTAATAGCTGTCATCTTGTTCTCTATGAGTCTACCTCTACGTTACTTGCTCATTAGCTCTTTTATACATCCTATTTTATTTTCATGTGGTTTTGCTCACTATAATATAGTTAGCACGGACAGAGGTCTTAGTGTACACTCATAAGGTTATGTGATCTGTTCTCAGCCTAGACTTCCATTCTACTGGGCCAGACCTCAGGTCTTGTCTCATTTCACTTTTTTTTTCCAAAACAACTTTATTCATGACACATATTTTAAAAAAAAAAACTCTTATCTGCTGGAAATGAGCTAAAAAAAATAAACAAAATCTACCTCCCACTTCTCTGTGCCCACTTCTTCCCATTCCCTCCAAATAAAAGGGGGGGGGGTCAAAGAAAAAAAAACTGAAAAACAAAAAATGCCCCAAATGCCCCAAAACAAGGTAGTGCATTCCCCCAGGGGGTAGGGGAATTTACACTGGAGCCTGCTGGGAACAGAACAGAGATCTTCCGGCTACAGAAACTTTCAGCTACAGAAACTTCCGGCTACAGAAATCTGCAAAGAAAGACACTCAAAACAGAAAAATAAATACAAAAGGAAACAAAATAGATCACCAGGCAACGTGGAGGAACAGGGAGCCAGAAAAGAGGGGTGGGGTGGGTGGTTGACCTGGCAGGACAGGATCAGGCAGGAGGGTACTGCGAAAGTGAGGGATAAGATGGAGGGAAGGGAACAAGCAGAACAGTTTGGTGTCCTTCCAGAGCCCTGGGTAAAAAGACAAAAACCCTGGCTGGCGTAGCTCAGTGGATTGAGCGCAGGCTGCGAACCAGGCATCACAGGTTCGATTCCTAGTCAGGGCACATTCCTGGGTTGTAGGCCACGGCCTCCAGCAACCGCACATTGATGTTTCTCTCTCTCTCTCTCTCTCTCTCTCTCT